>QGMG01000302.1:0-35947 GCA_007825325.1 Lachnellula cervina | reverse complement strand
ACGTCGATATCGACGGCCTCAAATTGACGAAGTAAACGCAAACGAAGTAAAAAATGTTCTTCTCCACCAGTAAGTGAAGACTAAAGTTCTAAACCATCCGTCACTGCTACTCGATGAAATTTTAGTCTGAAAACTATGTACACAATGAATAATTGGGGTCGACACTCATCAAGAAAAAACCCCAATCCCAAAGCACACCATCTCCAATATACTCTGATCACAAAACTCAACCTTCAATTAAGAAAGGGCGTATCGTCTCCGCCGATTGTTGTAGAAGTTTACTATAATATACGTCCGAAAACACTCCTGAACCATGATCAATAATAAATTGAAGTTGACCCGGAAGAACGTCCAAGGCGCCTGTTTCCAACTGCTCGGCACCAAACTTCCCCACCGTTGTACGATCAATCGGAGGCATACATTCGACGGCCAGGCCACCGTCGTAGCCAACTTCAGCCAACACAGACATGATTTTCCCCCAATCGAAAGATCCATGTCCAGCAGCGAGACGATTGTTGTCCGCAACATGGAAGTCGATAATCCGCGACCCGCACGACCGAATAGCCGCAAAAAGATCCTTCTCCTCGAGCGCTATGTGGAAGGGGTCAAATGCAATTCCACATCCGTATCCGACTTCGTCTGCAAGGGCCAGCGCCTGGTCCGTTCGATTCAGGAAATACGTCTCGAAGCGATTGAGAGGCTCGAGCCCAATCTTGATATTTTTCTCGCTGGCAAGGGCCGCAACCTCGCGGAGACCCTCGACAGCCCACTTCCACTCGTTCTGGGGTGTCGAGGTGGGAACGATCTTGCCTACTCTGCCTGGAACGACCGTCACGATCTGCCCTCCCAACTCAGCGCACAGCAGCACAACATCTTTCATGTATTTAATCGTGTCTCTGCGTTGCTGCGGATCCGCTGCCGTCAAGTCCCGAGTTCCATGTTGGATTGTAACAGTTCCCCAGCATTTGATGTTGTATGTTTCCAGCAGCTGTCGGGTTTCTTGTACGGGGTAGATATCCGGTTCGCCTGCTAGTTCAACGCTGGAATATCCCAGGCGGTTGAGACGCTTCAGGGTGTGCTCTAGCGGTTCTGGCCGCATCCAAGTATGTGAAGAAAGGTGCATTTTGCGGAGAATACTGAAGTGGTAGGTTTGTAGTCGTTGCCTAAATCGTTATGTTGTGGATGGTTTTTATGTTGGACAGGGCCGGAGTCAAGAATACACACATATGTTCTCTTATTATACTGCACGAGCGGAAGCGCTCAGGATGACAAGTTGTTTCGCTGGAGTAAGCGGAAGGTGGGTCCTTCCGTTTGTTGCTGAGCGGAAAGTGGAGCTTGCAAGTTGGCACCTTAGTGTCAATACCGAAAAGGAAGGTTAGCTTCCGTTAGTAGGGTATATCTATAACTGAAATAACTATTCCGGGATTTTTAAAACATCAATACAATCTTCAGACGTCCCAAAGCAAGCAGAGTTACTTGGCATTACGACATCTTGTCACTAAAAAATAACAAAATGGCGGGGATATGGCCAGACGACTCTATATTTACACGCTTCAATGTCTTTGAAGATACGTGAGTTCTTGGTATAAATTCTCGCATTACAGTCTAATATCTATGCAGTTACAAGACCGTTGACTCCCACGAGATCAAAACTGCAGTCTTGATCCCGAAAGATCTCAAACGGGGTTCGCACCCCGTCATCTTCAACATCCACGGAGGCTTCCTTGTGTACGGACACTGTCTCTTCGCCCCCTTCTTCGCACCATGGATCATCAAGCTTGCACTTGAGAACTCTGCTATTATCGTATCCCCAGATCATCGCCTCCTGCCCTCAGCAAACGATGTAGCCGATCTTTTGGAAGACCTTGAAGACTCCTGGCAATGGACGCGCTCACATCTGCCTGAAGCGCTTGGCCGTCATGCTCCTGGACATTCGGCCGACCTTTCTCACTTGCTTCTAACTGGAGGCTCAGCTGGTGGCTATTGTGTGATGCAACTTGCGTTGTCGCATCCGAATGATGTCTCTGCGGTTGCAGTAGCGTATCCCTTTGTGGACCCTAAGGATGACTTGATTGTCAAGGGCCCCACCGCTGATGAACCTACTATACTACGCTTTCCACGGGAAGACATCCCTTCCAAGGATGCTGTTGTTGCTTGGATCAAGGAAACGAGAAAAACGGTTACAAGCAGGGCTGAGCTTGAAAGAACACCATTTGCCGTTGGCGCCGCTCAGTACGGGATTTTCGATTCTGGAATTTTTGACAATAGCAGTTTGAATCGACCTGAGTTTCTTCCCATGGAGAGGATAAAGGCCGGTGCGAAATTACCTAAGAAAATGTACGTTGAAAGTAATCCGGCTCGATTGATACAACACGACTGACATAGTTAGCTGGTTGCTGCATGGTGATGATGACACCGTTGTCCATATTCGAGCTTCGCACAAGTTCGTTGACTTGGTTCGGGAGAAATTGCCGGACACTACAATCAGATTTGACATAGCGCCTGGGGAAGATCACGCTTTTGACCTTGTGAAGGCATCATGGGAACTGCATGCACTTGGAGCCATGGAATATGTGAAACAATCTTGGCTAGGAGACTGATGGACCATGCAAACGAGAGAAAACATTCTGCAGGCTACAAAATGAGGAAATGGTGTTGATATCTTGCATCCTCAAGACGAGGCCGTGGAACTCAAGTGAATATATGTGCAATACACCACCAAAGAAAACGAAACCACATGACTTGCATGCCAACTTCCGATCAACCCCTGTAGTAGAAAACAGCGGCTCTCTCCACAAAAGATTGCTGCTACCTAAGGAAACCTCGCGGTGGATAGGGAAAGACGGCACCAAGTTGTAAAGTACTAGCCGGCGTGGGACCTAAAAAACCAATAAAAATACGTGCTACTTGTTATGGGTGGTTTTCGGGATTTTGATTTTTGTAAAAAGGGGGGTGGAGATGGAATGATTCGACGCTAAACAGCTAGCGCTAACTTAGTCTCCGCAGGAGATCGTGGTCTGTGCTGCTGCTGAACCTCAACCCTCCCCCTCACCATAGCCTTGACGCCAGCTAGACACCTTCAAGGACCGGTTTGCCACCTTGTCTGCCTTGGCAAAGCTGCAATATCAGCAGGAGGCTGTCGAGGCTTTCTCAACGAATGACAACCATGAACCCTTCCCAGCTCTGCATATGAGAATCTTAGCCAAGGACCACTGGTTTTTGACCAGTTGATTCTCGCTGAGCAGAATGCTGTCGTAAGCTCGACTAGTGATGGAAATGTACCGACAACTAGCAATACTTTCCAAGGCTTCCCCAGCACCAGCGCGACTCCCTTCCAGAATCGCAACAACGATGCCGGGGTGAACGAGTCATCTCTTGAACAATTATTGAACTCTGACGCCGCTCAAGATGGGGTCTTCAATGACCTTTTTACATTCGCTCAGGACAATAACGCTATGGCCTCAACTGATGATCTGGCACACATTGATGCTTCCTGGGATGATATGTTCGACTTTGGTTCAGCAGTTGCTATGCAAGATATCCAAGACTTTGGCTTGCAATCAGACATCCAAAGCTTTGGAAAGCCATCATTCGGCCAAGTGATGCCACTCAGGAGGAACTTCTGCCACATTGCCTCTAACTTCAACACCCGCACCAGTCACTGCAACCAGCCAGAACATTCCCAGGTACAACTGCACAGGTTGCATGAAGAGCTACTCTCGCCTCGCAGACCGAGACCGTCATGCCCGATCGCACAATCCAAATGCCACCCGCTATGCGTGTCTTGACCAGAACTGTAGCCGTCAATTTCCGAGGAAGGATAAGTTGTTGGATCATCAGCGTCGTAAGGGACATTAGGTATTTATGTCTTTGAGTCATGCGAGTCGAGTAGTGTTGCTGAGAAAAGATAAGTTGTTCGACAGTCAATGTTGCAAGGGACATTAGGTGTTTACTTTTTCGTCTCGTGGGATCCGGAGCTTGTGATGGGATGTGAATAATGACTGATTGATTATGATTTCTGTTTCTTTTCAAAGGTTCATCACAGGTGGACATGTTTCGGATGTGGGGCAAGGGATTTTGAAGCCCTGATATCAGGGGAAAATGCGTGTTGACGTGGAGTACTTCGCAGACTTGCGTTGCTTCTCTATCTCTCAACGAAAGTGTACTTCTCAGCTTTTCTACTTTGGATGACACGGGGACTTTAGATACTGACTAGTTTTTCTTTTTGGATTTCTTTGAATTTCTCGATCGTTTTTCTAGCTAGAACCCTTAAAACTCCTTTCCCTATGCAGAGATGTCCTGTGAAAGACAATACCCTGTACCAAATCCCTAGATGTCAAGCAAGGGCTTTCCTTCCCTTCCTCCCGCATCTACATCAATAAGAGGAGACGCGATATCTCCAAATATGCTTTTAAACGTGCTGCTAACAGTAACGTTAGAGCAGTAACCTGGGTCATCCTTTTCCACGCATGATAAGTACTGTTTTACTGTATAGTGGAAGTTATTAATAGTACAAGACGACTCAGACGTGGTGTTATGACAAGTGCCAGACTTATTATCCGTATTTTCCCAAGCTGCACAACACGTTAGCAATTATTCCCTCGTTCTCTCTACCCAAAAGAAGACACTTACTATACTTTAAATCACGGGTTTTACCTGTATCTCGCGCAAACAGAAAGTTCAGGTGCGGCGTCCCGCACAGTTCCGCCGAAAACTTAGGGCTAGAGCCGGTATAATGGTTGAGCAAAAAGCCTGTGCCATTATTGTCCGGGGAATCGCCCCGCCAGGCTTCTTGGTTCTCGACAATAGCCGCGCAGTTGTTTTGGGCGTTGGGGACGATCTGCCAGGTATTTGGGCAGCCGGACTCGCTGCAAGTGAGCATGACGAAACTGAATCCTGTGGGGACGGGTGATGGGGTTGGTGATGTTGTTGACGAGGAAGATGTTGTTGATTTGGATACAGTTGACGAGGAAGGATTCAACCTCGGGGCCAAAATACTAGCATCAACAACAGGAGACGGGCTTTTTCCAAATTGATTTTTCGCGCTAACGGTAATGTTAGAGCAGTAGCCTGGGTCATCCTTTTCTACGCAAAGTAACCGCTGGGCCAATGTATAATCCAAGTTATTAGTAGGTTGACAAACTGTAAGCGTGGCACCAGTCGTTTCATTACATGTGCCAGACTTATTATCTGTATTTGACCAATCTACAAAATTAATATTAGCAAACATTCCCTCTTTCTCTCTATACAAAAAGAAAAAACTTACTATACGTTCTAAAACCATACTGTGGAGTAATCTGTTTATAACCAACCCGTTTAAACGTAAAGTTCAGGTCCGGGGTCCCGCATAGTTCCGCCGCAAAGCCATTGCCAGATGTATACAACACGTCAAATTCCGCATATTTGTCGAGGAGCTGCAACGGCGGGATTTCGGTCTGGGAGTCCTTGGCCGTCACGTTAATCCCGCGACGCGGGAATGCGGCGCCCCACCAGGCTTCTTGGTTCTCGATAACAGACGCGCAGTTATCTTGGGCGTTAGGGGCGATCTGGAGGGTCACAGAGCAGCTAGGGTCGCTGCAACTAAGTGGGGCGAGGTTAAAGCCTGTGGGGATAGGTGTTGCGGTTGGTGTTGTTGCCGTGGATATAATTAACGAGGAAGAAGTCCTAGATTTCGATCCCAAAATACTAGCATCAACACGAGCAGGCGCTATTTTTCCATAATAGTCTTTTGCGCTAACAGTAATGTTAGAGCAGTAGCCTGGGTCATCCTTTTCCTCGCAATACAATAGCTGCTTTATAGTGTAAGTAAAGCTATTAATAGAACAACTTTCCGTCGTCATATCTAAAGTATCATTACAAGTGCCAGACTTATTATCTGTATTTGACCAAGCTATAAAATCAACACGTTAGTAATTATTCCCTCTTTCTCTCTATATAGAAAGAAATAACTTACTATACGTTCTAAAACCATACTGTTTATTTAACTGTATATTACCTACCTGTTTAAACGTAAAGTTCAGGTCTGGCGTCCCGCACAGTTCCGCCGAAAAGCTATCGCCGAATGCATATACCACGTCAAAGTCCTTACTGCTATTAGGGGCATTGGAGACATCGGCGACGAGATCCCACGGCGGAATTTGGAATTCGGTGTTGGAGTCCTTGGTCTTCTTCTCGGCGGAGTGAAAGTGTGCGAAGGCCCACCAGACTTCTTGGTTCTCGACGATGGCAGGGCAGGTGTTTGAGTACTGGGGGACGACCTGGAGGGTCGCGGTGCCGCCGGCGCCGGTCGAATTCGAATTTATGGAGTAAAGCGCGAAGAGGTTGAAGCCTGTAGATATTGTATCTATGGGCGCGTGCAATGTTGAGGGTGTTGGTGGTGAACGTGGTTTTGATGAGTTTGTTGCGAGTGGCTTCGATGACGTGGAAGAACTCCTAGATGTTGAGGCCGGAATGTTTTCAGTACCGGTGCCAATACCGCTGACGTATCCATTATTACCCCAGGCTGTGGCTGTTAGCACAGCTGACTTTTGGCTGGCATCTAGTGTAGACGGAGCCTCGGCAAGGAGAGCGTCGAGTAAACTGTCTTGGGCATTATACCAGGCGGTCGGCAAGGCTAAATCTCTATTGAGAGAGAGCGTAACGACTGATCCTGATCCTGTGGTTGTAGAGGCAGTAGATCCTGTTGTGGCGGTTCCTGAACGTTTCGTGACCAATACTGTAACGTTGTGGTTCTGGGAAAGATCAACTCTGTTTCCTATGTCCGACATTGAACCATCTGAATCTATGCGATTGCCTGAGCTAAGTTGTTCAGCGCCCATAGCAAAATAAGCTAGGGCATCTAATGTTTTCGTTAGCTTGACACTCCAATATCCACTACTTAACTCGATAACAACATACCTGAATGGAACCTGGCATCCCTTCGCTGATTATATATGTTAACCCAGCCATAATTAGTATAATTATGCATGGAATCTCTTGCGGGAACCACTCTAGATTTAGAGCCACGGTTGGGATGTGGACTATTGGTGTTGTCGACAACAGCATTGGTAAGCTACAGAAAGGTTAACTGATAGCAAGGAAAATCTGCAAAGAAGAAACAAACCTTTTGAACCAAGATTACGTCCCATAGATTCATAAGATCAACGGGTTTTGGGTGCAGAAACAGAAGTGCCTTTCTCCAGAAGGGCGCGGCGCCTAAAAGCGGATACCACCAGTACCTTGGCAGTTCACGTGAAGAGACTGTGTGATATTTGCGTGTCTCTTCCTGAAAGTAGTGTTATCGTTAGCCTTTAACTCTAAGTCTCGGACGGCGTAGGTTCAAACAGCTAATGTAGAGAGTTGTGATTCTTACCTGCTTCATAAACCAAGGGCAGACCTGTATGATAGCGTAGGGCGGTTGATTGATACTTTTGGTGGCTAGAGTGCTAGACCAAACCGTAAAGGTAGATTTCTTTGATATGCAGCTGCTGTAATCATCCGAACTCCACATCTCTCGATGATCAGTCATAGATTGATATACTGTTGTTCCATTGGTCCGTATGTTGCCAAGCCTGTTCATATCGCAATAAAACAGTACATCGCTTGCATTCAAAGTGGTGGAAGAATGGGCCGTCATTGCGGCTCCGGTGGTTGCAGGTTGATAGTGGTCGGCTATGTATTGGTAGTTATCTGACATCGAGGATTAGCATTTCTTTCTTTCAACAGGCAGGGGAATGTACTTTTTATCAGGTTGTATTTGTCAAAATTCAATTGCCCAAAAATTCGGCCAGAAAGGTCCCGAGCTTCAGTATGCGGGAACGACCAGCCTGATTTACCATTACGACCTCCGAAGGCTTGTATAGCACTTTTCACGAGTTGAATAGCCGGCGCCATGCCATTGTCGATGAGAATTGAGGTATGTGCTAGTGGTCATATTAGAGTACAGTTGTAAGAGCGTTAAGAGTAAAACCTACACATGCAAGAAGCTTCATCATAGTACATTGCTGCTTGTACTTGGAGGAAAAGGGCTGATAAGGAGAGCAACGAGAGCTTTAGTTTAGTATACATGTTTGGGTCGGATGAGAGACGCATTTTGGAGTCAATGAATGAGTGAAGGAGAAACCTCCTGTCAACTTTAGAAGGAAGACTAGATAGTTGAAGAAACTACGTAGGAGAGTTCAACTTCAGTGCCTGGTGTACAGTGGTATATTAGGATGCAAGCATAAGGTACCAGAAGCACAGCAATAGGTATCTCCACTTTTCAAGTTATTCTAGTACGATCCCGAATCCTGCAAGTAAGCATTGCGGGATTGTTTTCTCGCATGGACTGTACGAGTTCCATGGAGGTCCATGTGCTAGCCTCTCAAATACATGCGGTTTAAACGCTGAAACCAGAGGTACGGAGGTAAGCTTGTTTTCTGGGATCCATTTTATACCTAAGTTATGACAGTGACACATAAACTTACAAGTCCGCCGATAAAAGGCTGATAAGGCCACTAAACAAGACCCTCTTCAGGTGTCAGTAAGGCTCTTGCAGCTTATAGGTCACTGGAGCTCATTGTTGCCCAACAAGCTATAAAATCCTATAATCGCTCTCCAGATTAAACTGCGAGAACATATTTGCATTGATATTTCGACATAAAATAAACATACCTCCGTCGCATTAGGCTCCTCGATAAATACTTCAGGGGTCGGAATCAAGCTGACGGTCGCGCGATCTATATTTGATTGGGTGGGCTAATAAAACCCCACGAGGGCCTAACAGTCTCTACGTATACGAAACAAGCGAGTTGCGAGTTTTGGTGTCTTTCCTTGGGCTTTACGAGTAATTAGCGTGAATACATATAATCCTGCAGCCTATATATGATTGGTTCTTCAACCGAGTATACGGCAATGGCGAAGCCAATCTTACTCGCCTTTTTTAAGGTCTGGCAGCCCCACCTGAACTTTACCTATAAATATATACCCCGCACCACTTAAAGCATTCTAATTTATTAAATTTCAGACTATACGGAGTACTCCATAGAAGTCTCACTGTAAGATTAGTTTATTCTATGGGTTTTTAGGGATCTATACTAGGGTAAAGGGCTACTTAGACCTATGGGATTCTAGAAATCTACGCTAAATAGTGGATTTTCAAATGGAACTCTTGTGGGTTATGAGGTCGCGGATGGCGGGCGGAGTTAGGTAATTAATCGTTAGCGCTCTCTAAGTGCTAGGATGTGTATCACGTGGTAATGCAGCGCGGCAGCTAGCGTAAGTGGAGGCTTCACCTCCAGCTTCCGCAGCCTGGCTAGAACAACATAGACAACAGCATAAACAGAACCAGAACCAGAACCAGAACCAGAGCACTAGTAGGAGAGAAGTGATCACCCTGTGATACCAACACTAAGCGGGCCGACGATTACGGAGCGAATATTGTGTAATATAAGCAAGTACCTCGTATACCTAGGTAGGTACCAATGAGGGCAGGGCAAGTCATTTCGATTTACTCCTACCAGCTCTTTACGAAACAGCTCTCACCCCTCATCCAGACCAACCTCTAAATCTCCAGAATGAACCCCAAAGGCAAAAGCAACCGGAATCCTTTTGCCTGGCCCAACAAACGAACATTTGATGAAAACGGCGCCCCCAAAACGCTCGGCAGCCTTGCCCTTGCCTGGGCCGTCGCTGGCCCCATAGTCGGTCCCATCTTCCTTGCAAAACAAGCAAGTGAATGGTGGAACGACCCCCATGGCCCGACCAAAGAATGGGTCAAGGCCCAAGAGGAAGCAAAAAAGCTGGAACAGAAATTCCAAAAAGACAGAAAAGCTAAGAAACCGAAAGCGCTTCTGGGTACAAGGCCTCGGGCCCTTTCGATTTCCAAGAAAGAAAATGTTCAGGAGGAAGGATGCGGGCTATATTCAAGACTACCGCGAGAAGTACGGGTGAGAATTTGGGAGCTTGTCGTCGGTAGAAATACCATTGCTATATTTGGTGGGAATCGTCGGTTACTGCACCGCATTCTCCAAGATGAGGAAGTCGATGGAAACAAACACGTTGACTACAGCCAAGGGATGCCGGACTTTCCTTCCAACTCTTACCCGTCAAACCTTTCTGATTTATTGAAAACCTGCCGGAAAATGCAAGTTCTATCCCGCTCCCTAACATCAATATGGATATTGACATGTCTTTAGATACGCCGAAGCAGTCCCATTCCTCTACACCAACAATGCATTTATCCTTTACCAAAACGACACTCTCACCAACCTACAATCCACCACCCTGCCTCGCCGCTTCACCTCTATCCGATTTCTCGAGTTACATTTCCAATTCCAGTCCCCATTCACCTTCTCCCGCAATGCCGCTGGTACTCTGACGCAACCCTCACCTGCACCCTTCTCGCCCGATGACTGGCACAGGACGTGCGCGATTCTATCTTCCATGCCTTCTTTAATCTCGCTCTTTATCGTCATCCGGGGGCCATTTGAAGCGAACTCGCAGATCGTAGAGGTTTTGGAGGGACTGAGAGAGGTGAAAGTGGTGGAGTGCGGGAAGTTTAAGGTTAGGGTGCCGTGGCCGAAGACTATTGCTAGGACGGGGGATGAGGGGGTTGATAGGAGGTTTGAGGATAGGGGGTTTGCGTTTGAGGTTTGCAGACCTGAGGACGTAATTCCTGATCAGTGGTCGGGGTTTGAGTGGGCGAGGGTTTGATGTTTAGTACCCGAAGAAAAATAATGGGACGGGATGAGCAATTTAGAATCAAACCTTCGCGGTCTTTGCTACTCCGTACTGAGGCGCATATTTGCTTCTCTCTGTTCATCGTATGGGCGATACACTGTACACACAGTATACAAATTAGAGAAAGAGACGAGCCCTGGGAGCGAGCCACGGATGTCAAGGGCCAGTAGTGATGGCAATGCAATATGCGCCGTGGCACTAAAACCATTTCTTCGCCCCAGGCGATTTGTTGGTGAAATAAGCTCAAAGTCTTCGTCCTACCTCGAGCTAGATTTTTCTTTTACGAACAGATGGCGTGCGAAAAGTAAATCATTTGGCCACCTTGATCACAAGATATAGCGTATATTGCTGTTCGAAACGAAATGATGTACTTTGGCTTCTTCAATGCGACCAAAATAACAATGACTCGGCGGACTTTCCAAAGCTATTAAGTTGATCTATCTTTTCAAATAGCACACAATAATTAGAAACTGGAATTAAAGGATATTTGGGGGTTTTCCATTGAATCGTAGAAGGGTCCAAATAAATAGAGGCTTGCTCAGTATTGACTAATTATCAATTGACAACCTGCCCTACCAATACAAATCAACCCCCTCCCCTCCCCGCTCCCCTCCTTTTCGCATGTTCGTTGGTAAGCGAAAGATCTTATCTTAGCGTCGAATCTAGGTGCCTAAGGCTCAAATCGCGACCATGGGCCCATCTTCGAAACGCGTCCGCCAACGAAATTCATGATCCCCGACATCGACACCAACATCGACATGCCGGAAAAGTGAACGAGAAAACACTTCTCCAACCCCCGTAATTGCATACAGAACCGCCATCTTTCGTTCCACATTTCAATCATCCCAACGAGATCTATCATCCGCATCAACGATGGCGCGTACTGGAACCCAGCAAGGCCGTAGCGCCCATCCGACGTCCTCGAGACCATCCGGGACAAAGCCGTCCAAATACTCCGGCTACTTGCCTGTTGCAAAGGTGTTCAAACCAGCCAGCGCTGACAGCCTCCCCGAACGAGACCTCCATGATGTTGAAGTTTATTCCAAGGACTTCCAGAAGCTAAAGAACCTACTAAATGTCAATGAAGAGGGCCCGTTCCACATCTTCGGCATCGTGTACCCGCAGGATGGCCCTGATGAGAACTGTAGGTTCCAGGATCTCAGGATCTCATTTTTTTGTATCAATTTGGCTAATTTGGCAGTGCGTCTGGGTGCCCCTAAACCCAATGGGTACGGGCTAGAGATCAATAACGTCGTCACTTATACTATCGATTGCGCTCCATTCCCCAAGATCTGGGCTCACACTGAGTTCGGATACTTCAAGATCGCAACCACTTCTCTCGAATATGCACCAATTCTCGAGACCATGAAGCAAGGAGTCGACATTTTTGATGCCTTGATGGACCTTGAGGACGACTTCCAGAGTTCTGAAAAGAAGAATATTACGATTCAAGATGTCAAGTTCACGGTATGTCTGACTTTCCTGTGTCTTTGAAGAGGCGCTTGCTCATATTTTACAGTTGGCCCTTCGAGATGGAAGCGGCGTCACGGAGAAAGAGATACTTGATCACGTGAGCCTAAAAGAGCATGCACCCTTTATTCTGTCACATTTGAGCCAGAATAAACAGCAAGATTCTATGATATTCACGCGGCTAAAGAAATTTCTGGTGGGTTACTAATTCCGTTCCCGTGCTTATAAAGCTTACAGCCTTGTTGGCCCATCATCAGAGACATTATCGTGCAACCCCATCTCCGTCACCCGAACGGCTTCTAACTCCACCGCGATCACCACCGAAGCAACTTTTACCGACACCACCGGAAGACATTTGGCCAAAAAAAACCTCTGTCGGTAGACAAGCGTATGTCGGCAGACCAAAGCATGACGACCTGAGCCACGCGGGTGAAAAGCAAGCTTCCGCATTGTTAGCCGCTGGGGTGACACAAGTTACACCCGTTGACTTTATACTCCAAATACTTGCCGATAAAGACCCTAAGACTTCAGAAATCAAGGACTCGACCGTCTGGGGCGCGATATACCGGTTGTGCAATGTTTGGCGACCACCATTAGGGGTAGCCATTTTCAAGCTGCACTCTGCTGAACTCTTGCGCCGCCTCCCCCCAGAGTGGATGAAAACCTCCTTCGGCGCCCAAGTCAAGTATCATGCTGTTAATAGCTGTACTGCGAAACAAGCCGCCCAACAGATCGAGGCTGCGAAAAAGAGACCTGCTCGTACCTCACGAGGCAACCCAGATAAGCACCAGATCAAAATGATCAGACCCGAGGAATGGCTCGAGGAAGCTGCTGAAATGGTTCCCGAGTTAAAGCTCAGGATCAAGAAAACCATGGCGAGCAGGGTGAATTCTCGTGGAGGCGTATCATCCGAGCCAGATGCTGACGTGCCTATGACTGATGCCAAGCCCACCAGAGGCGTTGCGCATCGTCAGCAACCGATCATTCAATCAGAAGAAAGCAGCATCGCAGAGCCGCCTACTGACGAACAAGGCCGTTCGCGAGAATTCAACGACTACATCGAATCCATAACCTCCCGCTCAGCCGACGACCAAGCAAATATCGACCGTGCCAAGAAAGGCGGACGCGGCGCTGGCAAAAGATCTACACTAAAGCCCAAGACACTCAAGCGACCCAGCCAAGACGACGACGACCCCATGGATGGTGGTGGACCACGCAAGCGCTCTCGCAACGGCGAAAATTCCGATTCCGATACCAGCGATGGCGAGTCTCCCAGCGCCGAACAACTCCTAGCCGCAGAACAGGGCTTCACAGATGTCATTTCTCTTGTACAGAAGGAGGGAAACCTCACCCATCGACCTTATAACCACCTCGAGCAGTACTTGAAGGACAAGGCGCCTGAATTTGATACCGCTGGCGTGCAGGTCCCATCACGTATCCAGCGTCGTCCCTGGGGCCCTTGTTGAATGTGAACATGGAATGAATGTATTTCTCAGTCAAAGAGATAAAAATTGGATGGTACGGCGTTTGGGATGATACCCTCTGTATTAAAATCATGAAAGGCTCCTTACGACTAGGTGGATGTACTGCAAATGAGCAAAAGTCAGAATCCACGCCGCGTGACCTCATTATATGCATTTCAGTCCGTTCTTTGTCCAAACCCACAAGTGTGGAGTACAAGAAGCATCCGGAGCTCCGGCCTTCTATTGCTATTCATACCCCCTATCTACAATATACAGGACCCATCTCCACCTGCACTGCGATGGAAATCCATCCCAGTACTAGTGTATAAATAAAGCTAGCACCGCCTCAATTGAACAAAGCACGAGTATTACGTTCCAGCAGAGAAAGTTGCTCATGGCGTTGTCCAGCAGAGAATATCTCACCAGCCCCAGCTCAGCCCCCACCGGTACCATCCCTAAAGAAATCCTATGTCTTGTCAGCTTTATTCGTTGTTCAGCTATTGCCTTCCCTTTCATTCGCATTTGCTGTCAAGTGATATTACGCTGTCAGCAATCACCTTTACGTTTGTTCGTTCAGTGGCACCGTTAAATTCACTTTGATTCACTTTGCCATTCCCAGAATCTGATGGATGTTTCGTTTTTAGGTGAGTATCATGGGGGAACAAATGATGTGGCCAAGGTAAACAGTTCCTGGGTAGAATTGGACTGTATGCTCGAGTTTGATTCATGTTCATGTGACAGAAGGTGCTGTCTTTTTATACCTTAGCCTTGACAGCGCCTGTAATATGAATCTGTATTTTGTGGGGGACGCAAGGGGTTGATGAATAACTCTCTTTTGGAATTTGAAAATGAGCAGTGATTATCATTTACTGACATTACCTAGCATTAATTTGAGATTATACTGTCCTCGGTCTAGAATCTATCTTCAAAACCACTCACCGAATTCAGAACTGCTCCATCCACGTCCAATCCTGATCGATATCCATCATGGGCACATTTTCGTCCATCCACGGGAAAGGATCCAAACCTCCAGCGAACGTCCCAAAATTCGCAGCATCATAAAAGAGACCATTCTCGCCTATCTGATACTGTGGATCCGAAAAGGAGAACTCGCCATGCTGCATTGCTGGCGCCTCGTAATCCAGTCTGTTACTCTGCTCGGGAGCAGTGCCTTCATTTGGATACGATAAGCTCGAGTTCGAAGAGGCTTTGCTCATATCTCCCGGCGTAGGAATTGCGGCAGCGCGGATGCTTTGATAGGATAACGTAGGGCCGCTAGGGGAGTACCCCGAAGGCTTCTGCAGTCTCCGATCAGGCCGAACATGCACTGTCCCGAGGTATGGAATGAAGACTTTCGTGTCCTTACCATCCACAGCCTGGTTGGACATAAGCTTATCGAGAGCATGGTAGGCCTGCTTGTAGAGTTTGCTGGAGGGTGTGTATCTCGAGAGGTTCTTGAAAATCACTAGGGTCTTTTCCACCAAGGACCAATCTTCTTCTGCTTGGGCAGCAAGATGTTGCGAGCTGCTCTTCCGAGATGCGCCGATGAGCAGGATGACAGCTACTGTGAAGCCGATGAAGTCGTTGGTGCTGTCATCTAATAGCGGTTTACCATCTACCACAGTACGAAGTATGTTGTAACGTTGTACCAGCATGCGAGCGGAATCTATACAGGACATTCTGCAGCGTCCACTTCCCGCATCCAGATTTGGTTGTGTATCGGGGAGCAAAGGGAGATTTAGATGAACTCTCATGAGGTAAAAACATACTTGGAGTAAGAGTCTTTGACGGATCTGTGCCGTGTCTTCAGAAGGATCTGACCTGGCAGATGGAAGATCCCACCAACCTGGAGGCATCGCTTCCGCCGTACTCTGCATCTCATCGTCGATTTCAATTGTTCGTGATACGGATTTTTCCATATTAGACTGATTGCGATCAATGATCTTTCCCGCAAGCATACCACATCTTATAATCAAGGGTCGCAATGGCACTCCGGCACCTTTGGTGTTGCTATTGGGATGCTGTCCAAGATCGCAATGGATATCGTTGACGCTGTAGGGTAGGTTTAGTAGTATGCTTATGAACCGTTCCCCTTGATACAACGCCCAGAACAGATTATCTGCCAAGACAGATTTTCGATGATTTCGGTGCAGATTCTAAATGATCAGCAAGTTAGTGCGACCCTGGCAACCCCTTTTGGAAAGTAAGGTACTAAATACACTGACCGAGAGCTGGGCAACAGTAAGACCTCGACGGTACATGAGCCACGCTTTTCTAGGCTGACCAATGTCGAGGTAGCACTTCCCTTGGAGTAAAATGCATTCAATTCCTGGCAACGTGGCAGCATACTGGTCATCAGAGATGAGTAATTTCTCCACAATGGCAAGGTAGTAGGATTTCTTCGTCTCGGTAGTTAAGCCAAATGCAGAAACCAATGTCCCAAGTTCCCATATGGTTCCGTTGATGAAGACCCGAGATGCGTATTGTGGGAGTGTCTCAACGGGCTTAAGGTCACCATATGTTTTTTCCCGCCAATATGCCCACCAGGAGCCTCGCTGTACACATACTTCCATCATCTCGTCATATTTCGGTAGTGATGACCGCAGTTCCTCACACACTCGAACCTGTTTAGTTTTTTTTCTAGATGTCCCGTTTTCCGTCAAAGCTAGGGTAGTATCTGTTTGCTGATGGTTTATGTTCCCATGAACCTGGGGTAATATTGAGGAAGTCATGGGTCTCGCAAAAAGCCCGAGATTCTGTTGACGATTCCCTTCTACATCTAGACTCCCCTGCTTTCATGAGCGACGCTTACCATTGGGTGGGTTTACTTACCATAGAATCATTAAGGGCAGACATGTAAGGAACCGAAGTAGCCTCATCATCAAGCCCATCCTCGCTCTCGTCCGTCTCGGCGGATTTGGCGGACTCAGCTGCAGCATCCGGCCCATCTTCCTGAAAGTTCATAGCATCGCCTTCTTGCTTTCCATGAAGTGCAGTTTCAAGAAGTGACTCCAGCCGTGCAACTCTGTCTCTGAGAGTCTTCCTGTCCTCCATAGCGGCGCTTGCATGTTCATTTCTCTGGTCAATGCATCGGGATCCGCGTGAGGAGCAAGGAATACATAGGGAGCGGTTGTTGGGTGGGAAGGAACAGCGGATCTTCCGACGTCGACCTGTGAAACGTCAGTGGTAGAAGTAGGGTGTTGTTACATGCACCGGCATGTCGAAGTTATTCTACGAAAGAAGGATGTATTGCATCATGAATAGTGTTACCTCTGTAGGGACAGAGCACAAGGCGACAAATGGAATTGTAATATGGATTGGGAATCGAGAAGAAGAGCTCTGTCCAAGGTATCACAAGACCTAAATGGAATAAGAAGCCAGTCCTCGGAAGTATTGCGCTGAGAGCACTTGGCCTGCATACTCGCTTCCCACGGATCGAGAAGGAGCCAACCCGAAAGCGGAGTGAGTCGGAAATTGATTCCCAGCTCTTTTCATGTTGAGACCATGAGAGAACCGATCAAAGCAACGCTATTCAATAATAGCGGCAGGGGCTGCTTCTTCATTATAACACTTGACAGCAAGACAGCACAACCCGGACTCTGAGACCCAGCAAGCGAAACAGATAGATGAACCAAAATACAAAATCTTGCATGTCCATCAACCCTCCTTAGGGAAAGGTGGAAACGAACAAAGCTTACATTCAGTACAACTCTGCGTGCTTTTGCGCAACGCCTTCCCCGCACGTGTGCGCTGTTCAGGAGTGGAGCGCCCCATTTCGCCCGTTACGCTCGAATCTGCCATATTGGAATCCGGTGATCCTGCCGTCTAAAGATTTATCCTAATCCAAGTGCAATCAATACGCGGGAGCAAATGAACAGTCAGCTTTCAGATAAAGGGAATGCGAATTTATGAAAGATGTTTCATGCGGGTAGCATTTGTAAGCATGTTTTCGTCCGCTTTTTCGTCCGTGTCAGCCCTTGTTATATAGGCACGTGAGTTTACCATCCAACTTCGCGCCGGTGCACCTGGGTCCTGAGATGTGTTCGAGAACGAATTGGTTAGATTTTCGGTATATAGCAGCTTTTACTTATGTTCTGAATTCTTGGATCTTGGTATATATAACTTGTCAAGTTTAGCAGCTTAAACTCCAGAGTTGTTCTCTTAAATTTTACTTTATTAATATAAAAGAATTCAGTTATAAACACACAAGAATGCGCTGTCTTAAAACTAACGTGTAGGGCGTGAGTCCATAGTTTCTAACTGGATGTCTTGCTTAGCTTAGTGGATCAGAACGGCGCGCTCTCTGTCGCCTTTTAACGAAATCAGCTCTATCCACAATAGCGGACCTGGCTAGTGGGAGACCCTAGATACAGCGGGAGCTTATTCTAAACTCTAAGTTAGCGCATCCTTACCTCTAACAGTTATATACCAGTGCCTATGCAACCCCCCCTTAAAGTCAGGGCATTGAATTCAAGCTTGCAGACTTGGATTCATTTCTTCGGGATCATTCTTCTATAGAGAGATACTTTTAACTACTTGCTCATAAATCATTCTTTTCCGGGAATACTATTTATACGGTATCAATAACAAGTCATCTTACATAGAAAAGCCGACATACGGTAAGCATTTTCTATTCCTGTCCTTGGACTTGAGCTCTTGCTGCTATAGCCTAAGCTGTGGGTGAACTAATCTAAGACTAAGGAGGGAGGTTAGTGGCTTTCTATTAAGTAAATGGTACAGAGTATTGGCTAAAGTTGCATATGAGTCTTGAAAGAGATAGATTATGCTGGATCTATTGCTAGGGAACTATCCAAGAATAAGCTGCTAGCTATGCCATCTTGCTATCGAGCCATACAATTCCCTTTGCCCATACCCGTTCCTCATCATAGTCCTTGGCTTCATCGGTTCCAGCCACTTGCAGCAGTGGATGAACCAACACAGTTACTGGCCTGTCTTTCAGTTGACCTTCATGGTCCTCGTATCTTATGAGAGTATCTGGATCAAAACATGGGGACTCAGCATCGAATCCTAGCTGCCCAATATCTTTCAAAGTATAGCATCTCATTTCTGTGCGTCTGGTCCACAACATATACGACTTTCTGGCAGCTTCATCGTATATCTTTTCAAGCTTGTAGGCGATATCGGATTTAGTACTGTTCTCAACAAGCAAAGAGGCTGGTCCAGCCAGAAAAGAGGTTGCTTGCTGTTGTGCTACCCTTGCGATGGCCGCCTCTATTGTATCGTGTAACTTCTTTTCGCCCTCGGATATGTCATTTCGTAGAGGAGGCATAAGTAGTCTCAAAGTTTGGGAGCGCCATATATGAGCATCTTGTGGATTTGCTAGAGCAATCAGAGAGATATAGCCTAGTACGCAAGGATCAGCTTACCACTCTTTGCCCGTTGGTAAATATCCTCCAAGACGCCTGGTGATCTGTCGTTGGCCGAGGAGTCCTCAGAAGTTTCCCCGAGGAAGAAAAATGGTGACCGGAAAAAGATCATATAGATATTGTCGCTAAGGAGAGCATTCAAAAGAAGTATAGGTGATTTTGCGATGGTGAATATACTCTCCGGGAGATGACCATTCTCAAACACAACCACATTCGAAAGTTGTTGCATTAGAGGCGCAGTTTCCACCTCTCCAAGAGACTGCAGCATCGAGATATCTTTGATTGAGGTTGTTTTTGCCCATCTCCTCATATCCCTCTTCAACTTATCCAGGTCGCTCATGACCTTCGTTTCGTCCACAGGTAGCCACCGAGCGGATTCCATCTGTCTGAAGGATGACTCTTGTTGTTTGCGGATGAGCGCATTATGCTGTTCTTCGAGGGCGGATTTCGCCAGCTGGATATCATGAATTTCGGCTTGCAATACCTGGTCCCTCTCCGCCGTATATTGTTGGGCTTGTTGGATTTGTGTTTGCAGGTCTTTTTCTCTTGCCGTCCACTCGCATTCTTTGACTTGCAGGATACTCTGGAATTGATGCTCCCGCTCAATAAACTGTTGGTGAGAAATTTGTGTCTCATCCACATCGCAACCCCATTTCTGAGGCTCTTGGGTTTCAAGCAGCGTCTGGACGTTTTCCTTTTGCTCTCGCTCGCCTTTGGTATTCGACGAAGATCGTTGGGAGGCAGGGCTTACCCATTTAATAGCCCTTAAAAGCCAAGGAGAATCTTGGACTGGTGAAGCTTGTGGGGCTACTTGATTATCAGCTCTTCTCTACATTCTTTGGAAACCCAACGCACTTTGAGTGCTTCGGCTGTCTCGTTGACGAGGGCCACTTCTGCTGCGGACGTTCCCGCGCATACGATCAAGTTTAGATGTATGTCTCTCGACTCGATATTGAGGCGGAACTTCGTCCTCGTCAACTATGTCCACCTGGCCTTCTGAATTGCGTTGCTGAGACTCCATGTTACAGAGATTGTCAGGAATGATGTCCGGTAAACAGAAGCTCGACCTTCTGGATGAAGCAAGCTATTTCACCCCACGCGTCGGGTTCGGGGAAGCGCCCGGGGAGCAGGATACTTGTAAGAGCATGCGCAGTAGGGGTAGCTGCATGGGGTGCTGCAGCTTCGATTCTTCCTAGCCAGTGAAAAAGAACCAACGGCACGGAAAGCATATTGTCACCTAATCTGCATTTCAAGGATTATAACATGGCTAAAACAAGGCCTTGATTGGCTAAATACTCGGCGGCAGATCCTTGGATATGATCATCTTTGCTATATTTAGGGATCAAACCGCCATATAATCCTGGTGAAGGCATATAATCATTAAGACGCAGATTTAGTAATAATACTTAATACTCTGCAATTGGCCCGCTAACGGAACGTCTCACTGTCAAGGGTCAGGATCCTATTGGGGGCCTTGGCGCCATGGATATGGTCGCACAACGCTGGCCCCGTTTGAACTCCCAGAAGCTTCATGGAGCTCTCTCCCCATTCCTTAACTTCTAGTCCACCAGGTCTCATCTCAATATAATACAACCTATTGCTCGCTCACTCTGTTCCTATAACTTCCTTTACTGAAACCAGCCACCGGATTCATAGCAGATCCCTCTTCTGAATAATCGTTCGCATAGTAAGCATTGCTTTAAGTAGCAATAAGCCAGATAAAAGTTGTCTGAATTACCAAGGCCCCGATCAATCATGGCAGCGTCGCTTAGTGACATTAGTACTCAACATAAACTTATCGTAGGAATTGACTATGGTACCACTTTCTCAGGTAAAGAACTCTGCTATTGATAATAATTTAATTAGCCCATCACTTACGAGATAAATCGCAGGAGTCAGTTATGTTACTACTGACAAGAGCGGGTCAGATGATATCAAGATCATTACTTCTTGGCCTGGCGAACAAGCTTCATCCTCAAAGACCCCAACCAGGATTGCATACGCCCGCGAAAATCCTCTCATCCATGATAACAGATGGGGCTTTCAAGTTCACTCCAAACTTGTATCGTACTCTTGGACAAAGCTTCTGCTTGATAATAACGCTAAAGTGGGAGAGCATGATGATCCCACCCTTTCCCAAATGGCCGGATCCGGAATTCTACAACTTCCTTCTTTCCGCGAGGCTACTGGGGTGTGCGAAGATTTCCTCCACGAGGTCTATACTTATGTATCCAAAAAGCTGTGTGAGGAAATGACTGCGGCCACCTTTAGAATCACGCCCATGGAGTGTTGGATCACATTGCCAGCTATATGGTCAGACGAGGCGAAGGACGCAACTTTGGCTGCTGCAAAGAAAGCTGGTTTTGGGAACCGCGCAGGTGACGAAGTTTTTACTATTGCAGAGCCCGAGGCGGCAGCTATTGCCACATTGAAGAGTTTCGCGGCCCCGGGTGCGCTCAATCCTATCAAGGTAAGTCAAAATGTCGACCTACTCGTATTTATCTCCACAGAGATCTGACAGTGAAATTAGCCAAAGGAAAACATTCTCATCTGTGACTGCGGTGGTGGTACTATTGATATAACAACGTACGTGATTACTCAGGTATTGCCATACTTGACCTTTGACGAACTTCACATCGGCGCAGGTATGTATTCCTCCTATCTTTCAATTCACCATTCCGGACTATCCGCTAACAGCGTGACATTAGGTGGTAAATGCGGCTCCACGTATATAGACCGTAACTTACACTCGCTCCTCTCGGAATGGTTTGGTTCGAGCTTTGATGAACTTCCGTTCTCACAAAAGGGGCCGGGAAGCAAGTTTATGACGTCTTTTGAGACCTACAAAAAATCCTTTGGGTTGAGTGATGATAGAGGGGATACTCGAGAAATTGGACCTATTAGACTCGATCTCCCAGACTCAGAGCATTTCGACGAAGATGAACGCTTAGTGATCCTTACATAGCAAGTGTCTTAGATGTTACGATAAACATTCGGCTACTAACTAGAGTTTAGTGAGGACATGCAGACACTCTTCGATCCGGTTATCGCTGACATCACAAGCTTGCTGAGTGAACAGATCGAGGAGGCAAAGGCGAAAAAGAACGCCACGATAGATGTAATGATTGCAATGCCTGAGAGTAGCCTTCTTCTTATTGAGATAAGGCTGACTGGGACCTGGAATTAGCGCGTAATTCTTGTTGGTGGGTTCGCCGAGTCGCCATACCTCTATAACGCCTTGGAAGACTGGTGCTGGCAAAATGGTGATATTGTTCTCGTACGCCCAGCCAATCCGTGAGTCATCACTTCTTGAGATAAAACTCTTACAAGCTGATTTTTTTCAGTCAAGCGGCCGTTGCCCGAGGTGCTGCTCTGCGAGGCCTGGAGGGTCTTGCACCTCGTATAAAGCACGCTCGTAGGCATTACGGGACGTTCACAGCGGAACCATTTCGAAATAATATTGACCCAGAAGATCTCTCTTTCTTGTGGTACATGGATAACGCAAAGTACTGTTCGGGGAGGATGAAATGGCTCATTTCGAAGGCAAGTAATGCTCTACGTGGTGGAAGCTATTGAAGTCATATCGGCTTCAGCCCGCTAACAATGTTCTTACGCAGGGAGAAGAAATAGTTCAGGGTGCTTTCAGAACTATCTCGCTCGTCAGAGAGTACTTTCCTGGAAAAGAACAAATCTATGAAGATAAGTTGTACTCATGCTCTTTGGTGGAGGCTCCAGAATATGAAAATCATACACGTAGGTGGCTACTTCAAGGCGTGTTTCTAACTAATGCATAGAACTGATTTGCAACAGGCGTTGAGATGGTTGGAGTGATTAAGACTAGATTACCTGCCGACTTTGACTTTGGTGCTGGAATCTACTCCAGTTTCAACTCTCGATTAGGCAAACACGTACACCAATTCTCGTATCAGACGCAGGTAGTATTTGGGAGTAAGGGCAGCAACCTCACGTTCAAGACCGTTGTAAATGGTACAGTCATATCGACGGCAGATATTGTATTTGACCAGAGCTAATGCTTTACGCTTTGTTTTGTAATCATAGTATTGGCGGGGACTTGTTTGATTTCGAGATGAAGGACACGCGGACAAGTAGCATTTTGGACACAAATTGAAGACTGTCTTTAGAAAGTAACATCTGCCACTATTTGCACATTTCTGGTCTTGTAAAATGTGTAAACCCTCTAGTCGTCCGCATTCAAGGCGTGGAAACTGATATTGCGATTACTGTAGTTTATATACTGTATTGGATGCACATATAGGGCTTCCCTCGCTTGAACTGCGAAAGTCGTCAAGCTGCACCCATTGAGATCAATACAAGGGTCGATTTAACCCACCAACAGAGAGGCTATATTTAGTATAGTTTCATGGAGCAGCCCTGTAGACTTGATGCAGGTGGCCAATAAATGTTGCATGGGTAGAGGACCCCTTAGTGTTACCCTGGAGGCCACTTGCATGGCCCTGGAGCCTAGGAAGATGGGGCGGTTATTTCTCAAAATACTTTCTTCTCATTACATGCCTTCTTTATCTTCCTAGATATGGAGTAGCGGAATTAAAGTTGACCTCAAATGACAACAGCATTGCAGTATACGATGGCGAGTCCACTCGATATCACGGTTGAGCAGGCACGCGAGATCGTTCACAATGAGGCGAAGAGTAAAGGTTGGGTTCGGCCGGGACTCGGCCAATCGCAGAACGCGGAGACTGTCGAGATTTTAGAGACGCTCAGACGTACTAGAGAATCACTTGGAGATGTAGTTGATGTGTATGTAGGAACGCAAGCCTAGGTATTTACAATTTTGCTAACACTGGCAGAATTGCCACAGGAATCGGCTCAAGAAGAGGGCGCTTCATTTTGGAGTTGATCCAAAATGTGGAAGACTGTAACTTCAACCATACCAACACACCTTCAATAAGATTTGAAGTCAGTCCAGTCGAAATTATCGTGGAAAGCAACCAAGACGGCTTCATAGAGCGTGATGTTTCTGGCATTTGCCGTACAGGGAGAAGCTGGAAAAGGGGAATGCCTGGGTACGTTGGCGACAAGGGGATCGGGTTCAAGTCGGTTTTTGGGGTGGCATCCAGGGTTGACATACAATCAAACGCTTTCTCCTTCTTTTTTGCTTATAATGGAGGAGACACAGCGGATGATAAATTAGGGATCATTACTCCAATCGCTGGACATCATCCTATTGCACCTAGTCAGCGCCCTCTCACCAGAATGAAGCTGACCCTGGATGGGAACACATCGTATAATTCTCTGGTCTCCGATTTCGACGCCATTCCCAACACTTTATTGTTATTCCTTTCTAAGCTCAAGGAAATCAGCTTCAAAGTCCATTTCCCAGATCAATCCAGAACTATCACCACCACTTTCGGTATATTTGAAGAGGAACAACGAATTAAGTGCATAACTATGCAAAACGATACGTCAGATAGTCCTCAACACTGGCGATACCTTGTTTATAGAGCCCTATTACATGAGCTACCAAATGATGCCGCTCGGCCTGGTATCAACGAATGTGAAGGTGTTTTAGCATTCCCCGTTGATGTCGGTGGGTCGCCACGCACTCGCACTCGCCTAGAGCATGACATTTATGCATTTCTTCCAGTTTGTACTGTAGGGTTTAATGTAGGTTCTCTATGATATTATCAAGTAATCCGCTAAAATCCAAATTTAGTTTCTACTCCAAGCCGACTTTCTTGTACAGGCGAACAGGGAGGAAGTCATTGTTGATTCGGATTGGAATAAGGAAATTCTCAATCAAATATCCGAGGTTTTCTGCAACGCTATGGACGATTTCTCAGCAACTTATTCTCTGCGCTTTTGTTGGATGAGATTCTTGCCAACTAGGTCAGCTTTCTACATGAATCCACTTTGGAGCGATCTCACGTCCGACATACTCGAGACTCTACAACAGCACAGAGTTCTTTATCCTCATGATCCTAGTCAACAATACGAGGGAGACATTAGGACGTTACCAGACAAATTAAGAATACTTCCTGAAAACTACCTAGATGACAGAAGCAGGTCGCCTTTGTTTGCAGACCTGCCTGGAAGGAATACGAATCGAAGATATCTTTCCCTCCATTATGAGCAGCCGGATGTCGAACTGTTGAGGGCAGCTTTCCATTTGCGAGATATCGGGGATG
The DNA here is from genome assembly GCA_007825325.1 of Lachnellula cervina. Lineage (NCBI taxonomy): Eukaryota > Fungi > Ascomycota > Leotiomycetes > Helotiales > Lachnaceae > Lachnellula > Lachnellula cervina. The sequence goes on along the minus strand of QGMG01000302.1, from coordinate 10,762 downwards.
TCTCAATGGTTTACAGGATAGAAGAGGATTTAAATAGCCCTGACTCGACGATGAGAGATCCCAATACCGATCCACACTGGCATAGTCGCGCAGCCGACCTTATTACGTTCTTGATGAACAGAGATCCAAATGTCGCAAATATGATTGAACAAAGGCTGTGTATCGTCCCACTAAGCGATGGGAGATGGGTTACGGCATCAACCCCTAATTTGTATTTCCCCGCTCGGAGTGGGCCCTCTATTCCGCAGGACTTGGCCATCACGGTTCATCCAGACGCCGCAAGCAACCCTTCAAGGAGAACTATGTTCGAATGGCTCGGAGTGACCGAGATCCGTCCTCCGAGAGTCATTAGTTTGATATGGCGGTTCTATTCACAACAAAACCTAGGTTCCAACTTTGATAAGTATACTTCGAAGGCACATTTGGCATATCTATATTGGCATCACGACCAGCTGCGCTATAATGATGTCCAATTCTACAGGCTTTGGCTGTACGATAACCATGATGGTAGGGTGCGTTGCGACAATGCTCGAACGATATACATGCCGCTTAATGATGAGTATGGTCCACTCGAGCTTTTAAGATCGGTGCCGGACCCCATAAATCCTGCTCAATTTGTAGCTGAATATTTAGCATGCTATCTTAACAGTGATTACCTTAATCTTTTCAGTCCATCAACTAGAAGGAATGGCTTGACATGGGTAGAATGGCTGCAAAGGGGGCCTGGTGTACGCCGCAGCCTCCAGCTAACAGATTATGCAGGATCTCTATCTCCCGAGTTCCGACATCTTCTTCGATATCGACCGGAAAAGATCATCAAAGTCTTAAAGACAGATTGGACAACTTATAGGCGAGAGATCAGCAGTAGTATTGTGGAGGAAATTTCCCTAGCAGAGGTTCTCTGTCTGGGTTCTCACCCGACAATGCTGGCTACTACGTACTTTCCCTCGCCTAGTTTGATGCAAAAGGCTCAAGAATTAGGAGTTGCTCAAAGTTTCCCATTCGTCAAAATTCCCGATCTTGCGGAAGATGACACAGCATTCGAAGATTGGAGGTTTCTCGACAGATTTGGTGTCAAATTTGAGGCCAACCTTATGTTCTACATGAGCGTTTTAGAGCAGCACCGAGGAGAAAACTGCCCACCCTGGAACAGCGACACCCGAAATGGGATCTTAAAGACATATGAAGCGATTGCTGACCACTACAATGAAGTAAGCCGAGACAGGGTAGTGTAAGTTAAAAGTGCTTTAAGATATTGTATACTTGGATTGACCAAAGACAGACTCACCTTCAATTTACATCGCTCAATTTTGCATCCACAGTCATTCCTGCCAAGCGCAACTTCAAGAGTTTGGCTTGACCCCCATATGTGCTTGTGGAGGGGACCTGAAAATCTGCTGAACAAGATTCCACTTGCTACTGTTGCTTCATATCGAAATAGCATAAAGATTAGAATGTTATTTCAAGACATTCTAGGTATCAGAAATGCCCACTGGACTGACTACCAAGATACACTTTTACAATTCAAGAGAGGCGGCGAAATCTCCCAACAAGACATAGAGAGAAAGGTACCTGAACTCTATAGGCTTCTGAAATCCAGCAGGATCAGCGACGAAGATTCATTGTTACTCTTGTAAGTCACTTGACAATTTTATAGTCAAAGCCCAGATCCTAATCAAGGACATTAGGGATACATTTGAGAACGAGCGTTTGATTTATGCTCCGCAAGATCCTTTCTGGTTCGCACCTTCTCAGTGTCTCTGGGCGAGTCCTGTACCTGTCCCGGGTAAGACAATTCTGCATCCTTTCTATTCTGAGTCCCTCAAACGCTTTTTCGAAGACCCGTTGCAAATATCTCCAGCTTCCCTAGATACACTAGTCGAGGGACTCCGCTCCTTGGCTCAAGGACAGCCGTCGGTACATGCTATCAAAGGCATGATCAACGCGATCAATGCAATGGACCCGAGGAGGGAAGATCTGGCTCCCATTGCGGAGGCCAATTTTCTTCCCATACGTCGGATCAGCTCGGCCTCGGCAGCGTTGTGCTTCCAAAGTTGTCAAAGTAACTTCAGTATCATAGATCGATCAAAGCTGGCGGATATATTTAGGCCACACACCGGATTTTTGGATTTCACTTTGGAAGAAGTGCAGAATCTCGCACCTTTTTTGCAGGCCTTAGACCTGAACAATAAGTACCTGTCAAGCCTTTGCACCGAAGAGACCGCTTGCACCGATGGTGGGTTCTTGGACGTGGTGTCAACAACGACATTCATAAATAGAGCACACTACCTTGTTCGGTAAGTAAATGATCTATCATAAAAGAGAAATGTTAATCGCAAGTTACAGCTGCGCTGTTTCATATCGAACTCCACTTGTGGTCCAGGGGCATTACCAGAACCTCTATGACCGGCTTTTAGCAACCTCTGTTTTTAGAACGGACGCCATATCGACCCAGTACACCATTCGATACCAAAATAATGAAATCGTTGGACCAATACCACAGAATACAGGACATGTGCATATCCAGGAACATGAAGGCGGATGGCAAATATTCGTTCCTCAGAATCAAGATGCTAAGGAAATCTGCTACGCAAGAGAACTCCCACATGCCCTGGCTTCACTGTTCAAAATCACTACATTGGCGATAGAGAGTATCGGTCATGTTATGAATTCTAGAATCTCCCTGATAGATGAACTCATGGATATTGGCGGTATTGGGAATGTTCTAGGCCTGATAGCGCCACAGAGAAACAATGTTGAAAATATAGATGAAGATCCAGAGGATTATGATGAAGAATGGTCGGATTCCAGCTTGTCCGTTGAAACAACTGCTGAGGAAATCGATATTTCGATGGGGGAATCTGGACGAGCTTCAACGCTGCTAGAGCGCTGGGATACTCCATCCTCGAGCAGTTTAGGACTGGAGAGCGGCGGAATGTCGTCTCCTAGCCGAATCATACCCCCGATCCGGAGCGTCAGCCCAGCAGTTCCAGAAGAAAATGGATTCAGGCGTAACGTATATCAGGAACTTCTCGATAATGTCATTCGCCTTGCTCGCCGGACAGTGTTGCCAGATTGTAATGCCGCGGTGCCAGAAATTGGGCAGTTCCATCCGGGTTATGTTCATGAGAATGCATTTGGTGTTCGAGCTCAAGGACAAATGATTCACGATTTAAGAATTGGGGCTGCAGGAGAGCTCTTTGTAAGTGCTTTCAAGTCATCCTGAAGCTCGCCCCTTTGCTGATGTTGGTATATTACAGGTGTATGAGCTTCTTCTAAAACTTCTTTCTCCGTCTTTCGATTGGAGTAATTGGACAAGCACTATAAACAGACACGTTCTTATTCATCCAAGATACTATGGTAGAGCTCCTTGGCCAGGACACAGAGAGATATCCGATCTTAGGTACAACGATACGGAAAGTCTTTTAACCAGGCATCTCATTAGAGCGGGTTATCTGGACGGGAATATTTGGTCAGGAGCAAACCCTGAATACTACATTGAGGTCAAGACAACCACCGGTGATTGTGATGATCGCTTTTTCATGAGCAGCAACCAGTACCGTTTGGTAAGCTCAAGCTTGAAATCATTTCGTTGACACACTTTTGCTAACCATTCAAGATGCAAGAAATGGCCTTGCCGGAAGGTCGAGTATCCAACAAGATATATGTCATTTTCAGGGTTTTTGATTTGGGAAGAGACAGTTTAGATGTGAATATTTATGTCGATCCGGAGGCCCATTATCGTCAAGGGAGTTTGGCATTTGCGCAGCACACGTGGACCGTGACGCCAGTCATTCTGTAACGAGGGACCTCTTGAGACTTAAAGGTGGATAATTTTACAGAGAAATTCTTTAGCAGATCCTTTTGTGTGATATATTTAGACATATACTAGTGATTTGATAGCACAATGTATCTTTTTTGGAGACGTACTAGGAATAATAAAGGTCAGTATGAAAATGCAGGACATATTAGCGTTTCGGCTTTAGAAGGTGGTTTCGAAAGTGCGTTTCGCCATTCGGTCAAAAGTCGAGCTGAATGAAAGATTACGAGAGATGATAACGAATCAATTAGGGCTATGCGCTTTTCTACTGTCTAAATCATGTTTCCAGCTACGCTTCATGGATTGAATAAGCTTCTTGACCTCATTCTAAACCATCATTTACAGGCAAAAGGCAAACTAGCTGCTGTTTTCGGCAGACCCCACCACAACCTATTGTTTTCCCCCCACACGGACCAAGCTAACAGCTCCTCCAGCAGTGATATTCCCACTGATATACTGCACCACGCCTCCATCACTAGAAACAAGCAAAGTCCGCCCTTCCTGTCCCTTTGCCCACACCGCCGCCGTAGCACCCGAGAGCGCCACACTCCCAGGCGCACCAACCAAAGTCACCGCAACCGTACTATTAGCCTTCGCACTCACAAATGCAAGCCCAGCAGTCCCAGCCCCAACAGTAAAGATATCCCCATTGAAATCATTGACAATGAAATCATCCACCAGCGTCTGCGACGCGACGATCTCCGGCTTGCCTTGAGGCGTGGCATCTGGTTCTGAAACCCGGATACGTGCTACGAGCTCTTGGTTCGTGTTGCTGAAGTAGAGGTAGCCGCGGGAGAACTTGACGCCGTTTACGCCGCCTTGGAGACTGGTTCCCGAGGGTTTGAGGAGGGGGTCGTCGAGGTAGGTGGTGAGGATGAGTTTTTCCGTGTCGAAGCGATAGATAAAGCCGCCGATGGATTCGGCAATCAGGACATAGGGTGTGCCTGGGATGGTAATTATGCCGTTCGGCATGGTTAGAGAGGGGAGGGTCGCAAGTTGAGTGATGACGGCTTTGTCGGAGCATTTGTCGAAGGCGATACGGTGGATTGCATACGAGCCGGCAATGGCGCTGAAATTTGCGAAGGAGAAGTTACCCGTCATGGCAAAGTAGGTGTCGTGAATCGAGGACTCAGCGATGCCTGAGACGCCTATGAAGTTTGAGAAGGTATGAATGAGCTTTGGAGTGGAGTTTGCTGAAATAGGTACATCGTAGATGTTGGGGGCTGAGTATTCAATGGCTAAGGCTGAACCAGAAGGCCGAACGACGAGGTTTTCAATCCAAGTTCCTTTTGGAAACTGGTGGATGACTTCCACTGGAAGGTTTGGTGAAGTTTTATTTGAGGGGGAGGTAGCAATCGGAGTTGCGAATATGAGAGTCGGAAGAATGGCTATGAGCCATGAGTTGGAAGTAGAGAAAAACATAGTAGCTTGTTCTGGGGAGAGCAGATAGTTTTTGGTATAGAGATAGATATCGAGGTAGAGAATGCTGTTTTTCAATGCTGTGAAAGAGCTTGATTAAAGGGAAACTGACCGTTATATATGTTCATCTTAAGCTTTAAAGACTCCGTGCCCCAACTACTTACTGACTGAAGGCATAATTTTAAATCCTTTCCTTTAGATCCTCAATTCAACAACTTGTCGATATAAAGTAGGCTTCGCGAGTTGTGCGAGGCTAAAACCAAGCACGTTGAACTGTGCCCCTTGTTCCTGTCGCTTGCAGGGTATAAATCGAGTTTCCTTGGCATGGCGTGGAACAACCTCGCGTCGCTAAACCGAATGAGGAAATCTGACCAGAAATTATTTACTCCTGCTGCGCCGTACAACGCCTTCTTTTCCGACACAAAGTGCCAACTGACAACATTATTGGAGAGAAGCCACTCGAGTGCCAAAGTGCTGAGTAAAAAAACACACAAAGTGACAAAGGTAACGGCCCAGATGAAGTAAATCACGTGACCATATCCTGTCCGAATGGATTTCTCTTTCCAAGACAAGACAAGATCCATCAAAGACATTGCAATCCTCTTCATAGACCATGCCTGCTTTCAAAGAACTCCTACTCAGATGTTTTTTCTTGAGATATCTCAGCGTACAGGAACTCGGGATCATACTCCCCAACGCACAATGTCCCCTCACATCTTGCTTCGGCACTACACTCCCTGGAAAGCTAAAGACTCGCCATGGGGTCTAGTTCATTGCCCACGAAGCATACCGGAGTCTCCAACTTTAAGCCGCCGTCGTTCGTTTTCAATGTGAAGGATCCTGGGTAGGCTCCAAGATAGTCGTATTGGACAGTCCAGACACCGGATCTTTCTCTCGCCTTGGAAAAATAAAATGCAGCTATCGAGTACTGGTTCTCCAGCGCTGATAAACACTCTTTGCAGTCACCCACAGTTCTGTTTGTGATGTCCTTGGCGTCTCCACAGATTACGGCAGTCCCTGCCCTGCATCTTCTGTGCATCTGCATCTGCATTTAGCCTTTCGCCCCCGCAGCCGCGAATCTAACCCTAAGCCCCTCACCACATCCACTCGTACTCACCACAGCCCCGAGATCAGCCATCCTCCCCTCTGGGAGAACTTTATCCAAATCCCGATCATAAAACTCGAGGAAACCGCACGCGGATTATGGATGTATCAGATCCAAGAAACCACCACCAGGACTGGAAAAAGCTACTCTTAGATGCGGGAACTCCCCGCGCCGCTGAGAGCTGTGATGATAGTACCGTGGTGATCCAGAAAGAGCAAGGAAGAAGCCTTGAGGATGGGGACGCTGACATCTTGAGGATTAGTGTAGTTATTATAATCAATGGAAAAGTGAGAGGAGTGCGCAGGAGAACGTTCTGATTTTTGCTGAGGTGCGGAGAAAAGAAAACGGCAAATAGCATTCATGCTAGCTCAGATCAGAGGAAGCCTTGAAAGAATACTACTGTAATCGAAGCATGGCACATTGGAAGTCTTGGCACGATGATTTTGAATGGCTATAGCTGCAACAATACAGATCCGGTTGAGCATGCACACTGCAGTGCGATAACATGCTCGGGAAGAAGCGTGTTGTTCTGAATTTGAAAAAGGATCTTGCGGTGTTTGGCCACTGAAGAATAATATTCAAAACACCACAGAGCTGAGGGGTAAATTGGAAGTCGTGATGAGATCTGAAAGTTGACGCAGCGATAAAAAAGCCGGGACTGGAAATATAATAGGCATTCCAAAATACTAAATCGTGATAATTCCATAAAAAATTGGCAGTGAGAAAATAATCAGCACGAAACAGGGAGTGAAGAATCATTAATAAAAACGTAGTATTATTAATCAAGATAACCGCAAAGGTGTAACGTTAGGGGGAAAACTTGAAGATATATATAGATCTCAAAAGAAGACCTTATAAATAAGGGGTTCTCGGAATTACGATGCGAGACTCGGTCAACTTGACCGAAAGCGTTGCGAAATGCGATGTTGCACCCGGATCTCTGTATATATCATGCGCAAGAAAAAGATTGCTTTCCTATTTCCAGCGTTACATTGCGCGTGGATAGGAAGATTCGGGGTTACACTGCAGGACCCCCGCACCTGCGATTGTAGCAGAATGAGACATGTACGCAGTGAGCATCCTTCTGAGATATATAATGGTGGTCGACGACATCTTGTGGATTATTCGAGGGTCTGATATATATTCTTTCATTTCAATCTGTATCTTCATTGTAAGGTAGAAAGGTTGAGTACTTGTCTTCATTTGACCTTCAGCCCAAATGGATCCAGAACACATTGACATCGTTGTCGTCGGCGCAGGTACGCACTTACGCACTCTCTCCTTCTATTCCCTAACAATAGACCTAACTAGAAACAGGATTGTTCGGTCTTACAGTGGTGAAGACATACCTCGAAGTACATCCAAATACTTCCATCACCCTCCTCGAGTCAGGGAGCTCACTAGGCGGAACATGGGCGTCTGATCGCCTCTACCCTGGACTGAAAACCAACAGCCTCTTAGGCGTATACGAGAACCCCGACTTCCCAATGACGCCAGGAGTCTTCGATATCAAGCCCGGGGACCACGTTCCTGGCACGGTACTGCACGAGTATCTCGTGCAATTCGCAAAGGAATTCGGCGTACTTGAGAAAATCCGCTTCGACACCAAGGTCGAAGAGGTTGAGCAGGATGCTGACGATCGGTGGATCATCAGCGTGAATAGGCTCGAGAACGGCGAGCAGAAGAGCGGGAAAATTGTTGCGGCCAAGCTTATTCTGGCAACTGGCCTGACGGGGAATCCAAATATGCCTAAGATCGCCGGGGCATCCAGTTTCGACTGCCCCATATATCACTCGAAAGAGTTTGTGCAGAACAAAGGCCTGCTGAAAACTGCCAGGTCCGTCGTAGTATATGGGGCTTCAAAATCGGGTTGGGATGCTGTGTATGCGTATGCTAGTGCAGGCGTGCAAGTTGAATGGGTAACGCGTGATTCAGGACGCGGTCCTTGTTGGATGACCCCAATGTGGATTATGGGAGGGAAGACGCGGCTTGAGCACTTGGCTTTTACTCGTTATATGTCGTGGTTCAGTCCTATGATTTGGGGAGCTAACGATGGTTATGGATTCTGGAAGAGAATTCTTCATGGCAATTTTGTTGGCCGCTGGATCGTAAACAAGTTCTGGAGCTTGCTGGAGAAAGATGTATTGAGTTTGAATCAGTTCGAAAGTCATTGTGAGATGGGAAAGCTAAAGCCTTGGTCGGGGGCCTTCTGGTCGGGTACTAGTTTGAGTATCCTCAACTACCCCACGGATTTCTATGATTATGTCAAAAACGGTACGGTTCGAGTTCATCATGGGGATATTGCCAGCCTCTCTTCACACACCGTCCATTTATCGACCGGCGAAACGTTGGAAGTCGATGCTCTGCACTGCTCCACGGGTTGGAAGCACATGCCATCAATCAAATTCTCACCACCATCTCTTGCCACAGGACTCGGTCTTCCTGGCGACCATGGTCCATCTACCAACGAGTTTACCTCGAAAATCGACGCTGAGATCGTGTCGCAATTTCCCGTTTTGAAAGATCAACCCAACGTGACACCAAAGAGAGATCCGGGGAAAATCCCAATTCAAGACAAGGAGGTGCCATACCGCCTTTACCGATGCATGATCCCTCCAGCCCGCGCAAACACTCGAAACTTCGCAGTGGCTGGCGCAATTCTTTCCTTTGGACAGCCAGTCGCCGCGCAGATCCAGGCGTTATGGATCTTATCTTACCTTGACGGTACACTTCCACTTGAAAAGTCGACAGAAGAATTAGAGTACGAAACAGAAAAATTTGCACGCTTTGGACATTGGAGGTCCCCGGGAGGATATGGAGGAAGGATTGGAGATTTTGTGTTTGAGACTATACCGTATTTTGATGATCTTTTGGGGGATCTGGGGTTGAAGTTCAAGAGAAAGAATGGTTGGCTGAAGGAGATAACCGAACCATATATGCCAGGGGATTACAAAGGTATTGTGGGAGAGTGGATTAAGATACACAAAGAAAAAGAGAGAACGAAGTAGAGGGCTAAGGAGAGGTCTAGCATTACTTGAAGGCTCCATTATTGATTGACTCCATGTTGGCTCTTCCACTGCTTCCCAGAATACTCTTTGGATGTGACCTGTATACATCGTGCCCATTGAAAGTATAGTCGAGGTAAAAACATTATTGAAGTTGCATAAACAGACATTAGGAAGGGAAAGACATTGATAATTTTCGTGGTAGAAATCCTATTTTGATGATAACTGTCCTAATTAGGACTACCCCCGCGGCCGCATCTTCCGACCAGCAATGGAAAGTTTCGCTGAAGTTATACATACTCGTATATTGCTCTCCAAACCTACACAAGACAATTTCAAGGCCGAACTCTATGTCCGCCAACCACTTCTGGAGAATGACCCAGGGCAAGGTAATGGAAGGCGTCTTCGGTACCTCTTCCCCCCATCTTCCACCACACCAAAGCAAGCAAGAAAAACTAACAAACCCCCCACCCAGCCATCAACAAGCCCACCGGCCTCTCCTCAGCCCAAGTCCTCCGCGACCTACAAAAACACTTCAACCCCTCCACCCTCTTCGCACCCTGGATCTCCGTCGAAAAAGGCAGACGCGCCCGCGAGAAACACAACCAGCGCCAGCGCCGCCGAGAAAAAGACGTCCAAGTGAAGATCGGGCACGGCGGCACGCTCGATCCATTAGCGACCGGAGTCCTGATAGCAGGAATTGGCAAGGGCACCAAAGCGCTGCAAGATTTCCTGACGTGCACGAAGCAGTACGAGGCCGTGGTGTTGTTCGGCGCGAGCACAGACACGTACGACCGGGTTGGCAAAGTGCTCCGGACAGCGCCGTACGAGCATGTTACGCGGGCAGTGGTCGAGGACGCGCTGGGGCAGTTCAGGGGCAAGTTCATGCAGCTGCCGCCGCTGTTCTCGGCGCTCAAGATGAACGGGAAGCCGTTGTACGAGTATGCGAGGGAGGGGAAGCCCATACCGAGGGAGATTGAGAGGAGGCCGGTTGAGGTGCTGGAGTTGGAGTTGGTGGAGTGGATGGAGCCGGGCACGCATACGCATCAAGCGCCTTCGGAGACTGGGAGTCATGCGGAGATTAATCTTGCGAATTCGCTGTGGTCGCAGGAGAAGATCTTGCCAGGAGGTAACTCTCCTTCTCCTTCGAAAGAAGTAAAGAAAGAAGGAGCAGAAGTAAAAGAGACGACAGAGACAGAAGACCTCGAATCCCGCAAACGCAAACTAAGCACCGAACAAGACGACTCGATCCTCGAACGCCCCGTCTCCAAACACCAGAAATCCGCAGAAGAAGAAAAAGACACCCCCATCATGTCCGGTGGTCTCGCTGCCCCCTCCTCAGAACCCCTACCCACAACTACAGACGCCACACCATCCTCCTCCACCCTACCACAAACACAAACAAAACCAACC
>QGMG01000301.1:0-35966 GCA_007825325.1 Lachnellula cervina | reverse complement strand
AAACCCTCCCCAGCCTCTCCTCCGTCACCCCAAAAACCCCCGGAAACCATTCTCTCACCTCAACTTCCTCCCTCCCACCCGCCATAATCCCCACCAACGCCCTCGCGCTCTCCCAACAAAACACCATCCCATGCCCCTGAAAAGCAGCAGCAACCCACACCCCATCCATCCCCGGCACCCCGCCCACAAACGGGCAGCCATCAGCACTGTACCCCATAACGCCCGTCCACTCCCTCCTAACCCTACCCTTTACCTCATCATCAACCCCCCAAACCCTTTCCCCAAAATACCTCTCCGTCGTCTCCGCCAAATACGCACTAATCTCCCCATTCAACTTCCCGTCGTCAGTCTCCCCATACTCACTCAACCCCTCATCCGCAGCGCGCGCCAGCCCGCCCCCGATAATGATATCGCCGGGGAAGGGAGAGTGGGCAGGGCGCGGAACCATGTATTCGTATCCGTGCCTATAGATGAACGAATACGTAGTATCGAGACCAGAGACCGGCATTGCGGAACCGGGACGATGCGCGGTAACCTGGCCTCTGAGCGGGACGATCTTGCCCTGGAAGAGGGGCAGGAGGTGCGCTGTATAGCCGTTAGTCGCTAGCACGACGTTCTTCGCTTTCAGAAGCCCTTTCGCGGTGTTGATTTCCCAATACCTGGTTCCATCTTGCGCTTCTGCTTTGGTGAGGTTGAGGGCCGGTGTGTAGGTGTAGAGCTGTAATCCTCGTTCAAGACAGAGAGTAAGCACGCCGGTACCGAATGCGTATCCCGATATACTCCCCGCCTCGTAACTAACAGCTCCCCTAACCGTCTCGCTCCTCATCCCCTCCCCGCGCACCAAGAACCTCTCGCGTGCCTCCTCAGCGCCCCACAGCTTATACCGCGCCACACCCTCGCTATCACCAGGCTCTGTAAACACCTCCCGCATCAGCGTCACGGCCTCGATACACCGTTTCCACTCCACCTCATCATATATAACATCCACTGTATCGCACCTCCTGGCCTCGCATTCTATCCCGTGCATCTCGGCAAACGCATGCGTGGCTCTTATATTTGCCAGCTCCATCCGCGCTATCTTAATCGCTTCCGCTTTCCCCATCGTCTGGACGTTATCTGGAAAGCTTCTGTAGCTAGCTGCCTTTGTATGTCCTCCTAACCATACATCAGAATCGCTCCATAATCAGTATAAGCTCATTCGTCCCTCCTTATTCTTCTCCTCCTCCCCATTCTTCCGAAAACAAAAGAAACACCCCGTACAGCTTTAGAAACAAGCGAAGTAGGAAATATAATGGAAAGGGAAATACCATTTCGTCCCGTAGCGCCCGAACACGCACCCCGCGCCTCCAGCATAACGATCTTCGAACCCCCACGACGATGCTCCGACACCTGCTTTTGCAATAGATTCCACGCCACGGCCGCGCCGGTTATGCCGCTGCCTATTATAACGACATCTGCTTCTTCTGGCAGCCGCGAGCTGCTCTCGTGAGCAGCGATGGGGCTGGGGGGATCTTGCCAGTAGCTTGTTGTGGGGGAGGGGTGCGGGAGGGAGACGGGGATGGAGGCGCGGGCTTCCATTTTCTTGTTGCTGTTGGGGGTTGAGAGGAAATTGAAGGGGATTGTGAGATGGAAGATGGAGATTGACTTACTATATACCTGCCTCTGGTTATTTATTTCATGATGATTTGTTGTTGGACATATTGAAGCGTGCGCAGTAGGTGTTCAAGAGTGGAGAGGTGGCTTCGGATCGACTTGCTGCATTGGGTTCGTGAGATTTGGGGTACAGTAAGTGGGTCTAACAGTAGTAACTTTTCATTCGAAACGGCGTGGATGCATGTTACGGTTTTACTTGTTTTACAGCATCCATTCCAATCAGTCGGACCTTCAGTAAAGTGATGAAAGACCAGCACTACGATATACCCAGGATCACGATGCCAAGTGCTCATCACAGCAACCCAAAAAATCCCCATGCGGCAGTCACGTACGCAGAAGCAGATGCGAATGCGAGAGGAGAAGTGTCAATTCCGGAAGAAAGCTACCTATCTGCGCCAGTCGAGAATACGCCAGCCAAAGGCAGCAAACCTTACCAGAATACCCTATCCACTATGATAAAAACCATCAGCAAGCCTGCCGATTTGCGAGTTGTGCGAAAATGAAGTTACGTTGCGTTACGTGCCACCGATATCCGAGCCTGCAAAGATCCGATTTTACTCTAGCCTTGTCAAAGAGTTGAGCGAGACATTGCGGAGCATGTTGTTGTATTCTAGGTGAAGAACTTAGAGTTCGTCACCTTCTTGACCGGCTTTCTTTCCCTTCTTCTTGGGTTGTGGGGCGCCTTCCTTCTTGCAGTGGACGATCAGTCGGGTCCATGACTCCTCTTTGTCCCATTCGAAGCCTGCTAGGACTGGGTTCTCGAGCTCGTCATCCGCCTGTTTCACAATAGAAGTTAGTATCGGTTACGATGGAAGGAAGTTTGTGCTATGGTGACGAGGCTGTGGATTAGGTGAGGTGGAAGTGGGATGATGAGCATACCTTCTTTCGGTATTGCTTGTAGATTGCATCTAATGCATCCTTGATGGTAACACCCCTCAGGTTCCGTGCAGAGACCTCCAGGCCAAGAGGGAAGTGTAGGTCAATCTTCTTGACAGGTGGTGTGGTGAGCATCTTCTTCAGTGCACTCTTCTCCGGCTCCTCCAGGAGTGCTGGTGACTTGTTGATACGCCTAGGCAGACATTGTTCAGCTAATATTCGATTTCGGCATTCACTTGATCGACACTCTCAAAGGTGGTGCGGGGTAAGTTGAGGGATTTAGGATTGCAGGTCAAAACGTACCAGTTCAGCTTCTGGGTCTCCTTTGCAATCAGCAGCTCAGTTCCCTCCTTTTCTACATGACGATGAACATCAGTTTCAATCCTGATGGACTGGAGTCGGCTCCTCCGAGAGCGGATGGCAGCCGGCGAGAGGGAAGTGGAGTGACATACCTAAGTCGTTGATGTTGAAAACACCAGGAACACTCGAGCTTGCTCTCCGCTTCTCCTTGGGTGGGCTTGATGAGAGACCTTGAACGGCAGAGTCGACCTTGGAGAGGGGTGTAGGTACGTCGGCGGACATGGTGATGGGACTTGGGAGGTTGCTTTACTTTGGAATCGGATAGATTGGAAGTAAAGGTCAAGAGTATCTCACGAGTAGGATCGTAAGATGAAAGATGGTATTGGGATTGTATGTAGAAACTTGATGAAGTTGGGATGGATGAATGGATGGATTGATTGTATTTGTATGTTGTCTGTGAATCAGGTACGATGCAGAGGAAGGGAGTTTCATTACCTTAAGGGCGGGGTAGAAGCTTACGAGAGTCACGCAACCAAGAGCTCACGTGGATGGGTGTAGCGGTTACCGTAGCGTAGTAGGGATTGCCGCCCAGCCAGCCATCCATTGATCTCCAAGGGATAGCTTCAAAAGCCGATTCTTTCATTCTTTCAGAAATAAGCTATAATTCTCCTTGATGGCAATAGTAAATCTACGTCACTAATATACAATTTTTGCGACTCTCTTTATACTTCCCTTTCTTTCGGTCTTTTCAATTCCTTCGTGTTCACCTCGTCGTCACAACACAACACAACCCATACGAGCTCTCCGGCGTTAGCGCTGTAACATTACCCGTTTCCCCGCAAAATGTCGCCTTCAAGTGGGTCTATTTCCTGGGGTAATTGCCTGTCATACGCTAAATGTTCAAGGGTTACCGTCCAGGCCAGGGGGTCGGAGGGTATTATCCGAGAGGTAGAGATATAGATTGAAAAGCATTTTTGATATTCAACTTGAGCACATTTGCATCGTGATTCTTCTCTTGAGGCATTTGGGTTGTGCATAAAACTACACTTTGATGGGTCGAAAAGTACGCTGATTCCGGCCGGTTTCGGTGAAAAGTCACGCAAGCCAATCAGCTCACTTATGGGTCGATTTATGCTTTTGAAAGTATTGTAACCTTTCGACTGCTGTCTCTCAGACAACTCTCGTCACCAAAAATCTCCTTATGAATAGTTTGCTCTGCAACGCAACATGGTCAGATTTCTCTCATCAATCATTGATGTCCCGAAATAGCCTTCGGCTCATACAACTCCTCCAGATACTTCTGCTCTTCGTCCGTCAACGTCTTGCCCCGAACATCAATCGCCTCATCAATCCTCTCTATACTACTGAACCCAATAATCGGACTCGTGATCCTCTTATTGATCCACGCCAACGAAACCTGGCTCATCTTCCAGCCCTTCTTCTCGGCTAGTTCTTGAACGCGAGCAATGGTCTTGTAATCGACATCAGTCAATCCCTTGTCTGCTTCTGGCTTGCTGCGGATGGTGGTTCCGAGTGCTTCGGCAGGACGAGCGAGGTGACCGCGAGCGAGAGGTGCCCACTGTCATTATTTAGCAAGTCATTCTCTGGCGGGGTGAGGAATTGCTTACCGGAATTAAGCCAACGCCCGTGTCGTTACAGAATCTGTTCATTTCCCTCTCCTCCTCACGGTACAGCAGGCTGTACTGATTCTGCATACTGACAAACTTCGTCCAGCCTCGCTTCTCTGCCACGAATTGCATCCGTGCGAATTGTGTAGCCCACATACTCGAAGCACCGATGTATCTGACCTTGCCACTCTTAACTAGATCGTGCAGAGCCTCCATTGTTTCCTCGATAGGTGTAGCAGGATCAAAACGGTGAATTTGGAGGAGGTCGATGTAGTCGGTATCGAGACGCTTGAGAGAACTGTTGACTTGGTTGAAGATGGCTCCGCGGGAGAGTCCTGTTTCATATCATTAGTATTTACCATCAATCGGATCAGGAGGAAACATACCATGTTGATTGACATAATCCTTGGAGGCTTGAACCTCTTTTGGAAAGAAGAAGGACCTATATGAACGTTAAACGGGCTTATTCAAGAGCTTTCGTGACTTGAAAAGTCGACCTCTTTAGAGTCCAAGAGCGAAGGGAAGGCACAATGCAACGAACCTGACGGTAGGATCTTCCCCAACCGCAGCAAAGCACTTTGTCAGAATAACAACCTTCTGCCTCGGAATGTCAAATTTCTTCAACGCCTTCCCAATGATCTCCTCCGAAGCCCCATTGCTATACACATTGGCAGTGTCCCACGTATTGAGACCCCTGTCGTACGCAGCTTTGAGTAAAGGAAGTGACTGGATCGCCCCAAATTAGAAATTGCGAGGATAGTTTCAAAAGGATGATAGGCAAATACCTTCTCCTCATCCAAAACCCACGGTGCCCAATCCGGATGTCCAATGCTCATAGCCCCAAAAATGGGAACCGAGACACTCAAACCCGAGTTGCCTAGTCGTACATACTCGGCTTTGCTGTTCTCGACGGACAACTTGAGGGATTTGGCGATTTCTCCTGCCATTGCTGCTGACTCTGCCTTTCTTCTTGATAGTGGTGGTAGATGGAATTGAGCTTTGATGAGGTTGGAGGGTTTCAAGTTGTATATGGAAGTACTGGAGGCGGAGGGGATGCAGCTGCCGTTTTATATCTCATTTTCTACTACCGCGCTACTGTATGCCGGCGGGCCACTGCGGGGTTAAGTGTTTATTGCCGTTGAAGCTGTAACATTGAGAAAGTAAATTTGTAATGAAGTAGTGCACCTTGATTACACTATTTGCAATACCCGAGTCTCACTATGCGAGAGGAGTCGGGATTTATTTGTTATCCCCTTTACTCCATTTACACTACTTGCACCAGGGAAAGATTCAATCCAGATGTATAAAATTGTTCAAGCTTTGAAGCTGCAAAGTTTCGAAGGTTGATGATGCAATCGATGTGGCAGCTTGAGTTTGAGTGGGGCAGGCAAGTGGGGCAAGTGCCGCGCTCCCGCGGTCTGCCGGAGACGCGTTTTCTCGTGCCTGTACTGTACGAGTCCGTACTTCGTAATTATCTACCTCGCTGTTTACTTCCCCTCCTTTTACCCTGCACTCCTTCCGGGTTACCCTGCTTTGCTCTCATATATGGTACTATAGTTTCATCTGTCTTGAGATCTTGCTTGCTTAGTACAATAAGACGGCTTTCCATGAACCAGGAAGTTGCCGGCGATGTCTGAGTTCAAGGGATCGCGGATATCACCCTGTGTGCCTGTTGACAAGAAGGGAAGGGAAGTCTCGATGGGAGATATTGATGCATTTATATTCGCGAGCTTTGCAGTTGTTCGGGTTTGTAGCCCAATAGAATTCTCCGTGTTACCTTCGGTGACTTTCCCTCCCTGTGGGCTTTACTCCGTATATCCCATATCAACGACGCGGCTGAGTATTCCCATCATTATCATTATCATGCCATGTCATGGCTATTGTCTTTTCATCCGTATTCATTCTTGTTCTTGTCTCTTTATTCCGATACCGAGTCCGTTTCGTTGAGTCAAGTGGCAGTCCCAGTCCGAAAGCAGATTTGCATATATACAGGCTTCATTTTGTTCGCGCTTGTTTACTGTAGCATTGTCGACTTGACTCAGTAAGTTTTCGTGTCACTAATAATACGTTTAAACTCGTCTGACTTATGCCTCTTGTTCCCAGAGCCGACGGAGACAGCCATGGCATTCCTACCTCTTGTCCCTCGCTCGAAAGAGTCGGAATCTGAGCTTTGCCTCTCCTTGCAGTCGCATTCAGATCAAGGTAAATCGAAGGACAAGTAAAGCTCAGATGTAAAGGTGATTTCTAAAACTAACAAAACGACTCTGGGTGCCTGACAAATTGTCCTGTTGCTGCGTGGAGAGGGAAAGGAGAGGACTGTTTGATCTCAGCCCAAAATGACATGCTTAACTGTTTTGAGGTGCATTGCTTTATTTCTCTGCTTTTCCACTTGAATTTGGAGCGGTATCGATCGGTTTCAGCACTGGCTATGGAAGAAAGGAGCTCTCTTGCACTTGATGTATGATTGCCAACTTGCATGGTAAGTGAGCGTCGTCCCGCCCGCTCTCGCAGCATCTTCATACAAGCTGCTCCATCATCGAAAACTAGTGTACCTATAGGTACTCTTTACGGTACGGCTATTCTTCTACCGTGTAGCCACAGAACACCAAAGCTTCTAGAACCACCTCCACTACAAGTACTGCATCGGCCGTTGGGTTCCTAGTGCAGCAGTCAGATTGATGATCTTGATAACACAATAGATCTGTACCTCAAATTATGCCCCGAAGTGGTCTTTATGGCATTGCGACACACTTCACCGGGTATATGTCATGCAGGACGCAACCTTGTACCCTCTACTTCTCTCTCCCCACCTTCAGTTAGTCTTCTACGTTGCACAAGACTTTGAGCGATATATACGCGTAAACATATCTATTATATGTATTGTAATGATTGGGAGTATGGAATAATATTTTCTATGTTGCGTGCATTCTATTCCGCGTTAGTCTTACTTTCAAGGACACTGGGTACGTAGCTGCAGGTTTGTTCTGGTATATTGGCCCCGCCTCTATGCGAAGCACATGATCGCAATATTTACACACCACGTCTTTCAAGACGATTGTTAATCTGAAGTTTCAGTAATATATTTGACTTATATTCGCTTAACTGCATACTACTCCGCGATTCTTGACTTCGCTTGTCCCCGCGCTCGCCTTTTCCCCCAGTCGGAGATCTGCCTATCTATTCCCCCACAACCACCAAATTTCTTTGGGTGTATAAAGTTTTCCTAGACATGATTCCTGATTCATATAGAGTAAGAATTGTTGTGTTCAACAGTTCTGGGGAAAGAATGCACGTTTATCTTTCTTAAGCTATAATTCCTAACTATTCTGGAAGGTGCTGCGGCTGCGGAGGTACTTTGATGCAAGTGCTTGCAGCAGCCAATGTGACACCGCACGGAGATGGACTAAGTATTGCTCCACACCCCCAGACTTAATGTTGACTGCTCACCGGTCCGCTCCCTTCCCAACCAATCGGTTCTTGGCTGTGCAACCTGCAAGAGAAGCTTCGCATTATTCGATACTCGATGCCTTCCACCACGCGTCCTTTCTTACAGGGCTGAATATATTGACAGCGATTCAGGCCTGTGTATGTACATTAATTTACATGAAGCTTAGATGGCTTTAAAGTGTAGAGTTGAAGTGTGTGGTCCCCCACGAGTTGGTTGGTCTCCGCGTACATCCACAAATGGAAGTTGCATCTTCCTGCCTCTTGTTATCGATATCTCTATTATAAGAAGCTTTGTGCTAGAACCTGGGTCGTCCAATTCCTCATCGTCACTTGGACATTATGTCTACGTTGTCGCCAGAGATACTTGCTTTATTGGCAAATCTACCTGCGGGAATCCCACCAGAGGGCGTCGAGTCCAATTTCATCAATCCACCATGGAGGGGAGGTGTACTTGTTATACTCCATGCGACATTCCTGCCATTAATGTTAATCGCCATCATAATTCGTATGATTGTAAGGTTTCGAATAGTAGGCCAGCTTGGATGGGATGATTGTCAGTTTTCCCCCATCCAAAACAGAAGTTTCTTAGCTAATCCAAACCCATAGACACTTGTTGCGTTGCAGCCCTAGCTTCAATCTCTTACTCGGCGTGTATATTCAACAGTTTTCGTTTCGGTTTCGGCAGGCATGTCTGGGATATCCACGCAACTCTCGTGGTAGATGTAAATCATGTGCGTCAGTTGACCGCAAATATCATCGCCTACCCGCTCGTCTGCATCTTCGTGAAACTATCAATCTTACTCCTTTACCGCCGCCTATTCTGGTCAAACAACTTTCAACGCCGCGGAGTGATCGTTGGCTTTGTCATTTTGATGACGTGCTATGGGCCTTATCTAGGAACACAGATCTACATCAACTACAAATGCACCTCTGAAGCTTACGTCTTACACCAAAGCTTCTGCCGAAAGGCCCAATGGCCCAATATCGGTGGTGCGATTGTTAACATCATTACCGATTTCTACATCCTCCTACTCCCTCTCCCGTGCCTCCTAACCCTGGAAATCCCGACTCGAAGAAAGGTCGGCTTATGCTGTATATTCCTCGCGGGTCTACTCGCCTGCCTCATCTCCATCGCACGCCTCATCATCATCATCAAAACCCTCAACCTCGATGACTTTACCTGGAACATGGCCGCAACATCTGATTTATCGTAAGTCCCTATTTCCCCCACCAACACCACACTACATCTCCTAACTCCTCCTTCCTCAACAGAGTCGTAGAAGTAAACCTCGCAATAATCTGCGCCTGCACCAGCACACTCCCCCCTTCATCGCCCGCTCCAAGCTCCTCGGCAGCACCCTTTTCTCATCCCTACGCTCCAGCCTACGCGAACGCTCCTGCAGACTAAGCGTCAGCAAAGACGAAAACCACGGTCCGCGATCTTCGCGCGCGCGTAGTAGCACGAAACGCTTCTCGGATTCTGCTTCACGTGCACGTGGTGAGAATGAACAGTTGCCGCTTTCGAGCAGCTCGAGGGCGTCGAGTTGGATTCCGCTGGACGATTATGAGTTTGAGGCAGCGGCGGTGGTGGCGGGGGGAGGTAAGTGTTTGAGAGTTTTTGATGTGAGGAGCGGAGGGGGGAAGGAGATTGGGGGTTTGCCGGGTGAGATGGCTTTTGATCGTGATAGGCGTTGGGGTTGTAGGAGGTAGACGGGGTGGTTTGTCTGGAGTTTTTCGGGTTAGAATGGGTGGGTAGGCAGCTACGGATATATCTGTGATATCTTACCTGTAGTGGGATGCCCGAATTAAAGTATGTATCTTAGGTTTTTCGCATCTCGAAGAAAAGAAAAGAAGAAAAAATCAATAATGCAAAATTTTCGGCTTGATTGGCCGTGCTAGGCAGAAAGGGTAAACATATATGCCTAACCTGGAACACAAGAAAAGACAATAATCAATCCTCCTGTTTCAGCTTGCAAACTATTGGTCTCAACCCCCATCAACCAGCCTTCATGCCCCGAGCAAAGCCAAAGCCCAAACCAAGCTCTACAAGCATAACATCCACCCCTACCATTATTCAGATCGCGATTAGTTTTTTGTTCATAGTAAAGTGTGGTGGTGTCCCGTCCCTTCCCTTCGTCCTTCACTGGGATGGAGGGAAGGGGAAGAGATTACTGTAATTAAGCGAAGCGAAGCGAGCCCCTTTATGGACCTACCTATGTATGACCATGGCACGGACTGTAACGTGAAAAATTGGAAGGAAGTATGTTATTACGTATTGCAGGTGATTCTGATGGGAAGGAGGGGTTTCTGTCCGGGTTGCTGCTAGATGTGCAGTGAGATAGGCATATTTGGATTTGTTTCTGTCTGGGCTGTGGTCTGGTTTAAGATGTGAGGTTGGCTGAAGTTCTGGGTGTGGATTTGTAGCGGTAATGGTAATGGTATTGGTACTAATCTTGGCTTTTGTTTATCGGGTAATGATAGTTCTGCCTCTGTTTTTGTTTTTGCTTGACGGCTTGGAAGGGTTTGCGCGCGCGCTGCGCTACTTGCTTGTTAAGTGCGCTTTTTATGCAGAATGGGGTTTGGTTCTGGGGTTCGGGCTTTCTTTATGGTTTATTGTTGACAGAATATGCTGAAATACACTGGACCTACAAGCTAGTAGCCATTGCGGTCTTTATAGGGTTCTGTGCCCATTGGATTTGGAACAATTCCTTCCTCGCGCGTCGGGTCACTTCTTCGTCTTTCTTCCACCGTTGCATATTGTTTACAATTTAGATTCATGTAGAGGGCCATTCCCAAATACAATACCTTTATCAAGCACAGCAGTCTCCTGCCACGGCATAGCAGAGAGCTTCTGCTGCTGCCGGTGATCTTTCTTAGCCAGCCATCTCAGCGCGATCTCATTGGCGATCGGATTCCCGTCTCTGAGCGCATCTTGAACAAGCAGCGTCCCAGCAACAAACCATCCAAGACTTTCCATAATCTCTGGACTGTGGAATTGTAGCTCCGACCGATCCATGCTCGCAACTTGCTCTTTGGTTCGCCGCAGCTCGTTGAGCAGTATTCTGTACTGGTAGTCGAAAGACCCGGCCTTGGCTACAAAGTCCCTGCACCAGATTTCGAGTGTATCGAGCACTTTCTGTCCCTCGCGACCGGTGAGGACGCGGATGGTGTCGTCGGCCATGATGTTTGATGTGCCTTCCCAGATAGTCATCACGTTCGCGTCTCTAAAGATCCTGGCGATATTTAGTTCTGGATCGTCGTTGTTTTCGAGATAGCCGACTCCTCCTAAGCTCTCCATGGATGCCCTCAAGCCATTTACCGCGGCTAACGACACGAGCGCCTTGGTTATTGGCGTCAGTGGTCGTAAAAGGAGTCTGGCTTGTTCCACGGATGATACTAGGGAGAACTGTTGGTCTGATGCTGCGTTCTCGCTGATGCCAAGCATGGAGACGGTGAAGAGTGCCAGCATGGTATGGGCTTTGTATTCAACGTGCTCCTTTGCCATGCTTTTGACGTGTACGGGGACATCAAGAAGCAGTCTCCCGCCCCCGACTCTTCTGACGCGAGCGAAAGCTCGCGAGATGGCCAAACCACGACCTAGGTATCCGATTGATCCAATGGCAGTGTGTAACCTCGTGAGGGTCAAGACGGTGCTAATTTGCTTCACGCCAACATCCTTCTTCCCAAGCTGGTGAGCTCGCATACCTTTGAGCTCTAATTCCGCTGTCGGCAAAGCTTTCGTCCCGAGTTTGTTCTTGAGTCGTTGAGGGTTGATGCCGTTGAACTCAGCTACTAGCTTCCCATTGACGAGTCTCTGCCTCTTGATCGGGGCGTAAAAGGCGCTGAGATTGTCAGAATTAGGTGTTTTTGCCAGCAAAATCGTCATGTCCGCATCTGTAGCCGAGGAGAACCATTTGAACCCGTCGACACACCAATTACCCAGCCTACCCTCGTCTACCGACTTGAGGTTCTGTTGCTCTAACAATTCAGTCTCCGTCAAAGGTCTTGCTCTTGTCTCTGTGCCACGCACATCAGAACCGCCCGCCCGTTCTGTCATCCACTGACCACTTGTCCATGCAACGGCCGGATCTCGACTTGTCAGCCTATGAAGAACGCCTTGATACAGTTCCTGTTCCTCTGCACCCAGACTATTCTCATCCTGTAGGTGCTTTTTCAGTAGTGCCGCAGCACCGTCTTGCATAGCACTCGGACAGCTAACCAGCGCCGAACTGGGACTCCACAGCATCACCCTCAAAAACTGCAACACCCTATCGTAAATCCCAAACCTCCCTTCATACCCCGTTGCAACAATTCCCTCCTTTATCCCCAAAGCTTGAAGATTGCGCCACCCTTCGCTCGTGGTCAGTTTTACCTGAGATCGGCCAAAGGTATCCTGGTGGCGAAGAGACGGAGGATTCTCCTCGGCGTTTACGATCCAGTTGAGGACTTCTGGCGATAGTACGCGCTGGCCCCAGTCCGAGAATTCAGAGTGGGTTTGTTTCTGGATGTCTGGAGGCAAGAAGAAGGATATGGCGCGACGGAAGGTCTCGTCCTCTTCGGCCTGGGATATGACTTGGGGTTTTGGCTGGAAAAAGCCAAAGGTTGCGCTTGAAGGGGCGGGATCTGGCATTCTGGTGTGTATTTTGTGTCTCCAAGCAGACTGATGTAGAGATTAGACATGGAGGATGAGAATTGCAGGAAATATTTGAAAGTTATATGAAGTATACTCCCCTCCGTAGCTCCACTGCCGATGCCGAGGCTCATGCGGGCAAGTCCCGATACTGTATTCGTACAGACCCCCACATT
This sequence comes from Lachnellula cervina, assembly GCA_007825325.1. Lineage (NCBI taxonomy): Eukaryota > Fungi > Ascomycota > Leotiomycetes > Helotiales > Lachnaceae > Lachnellula > Lachnellula cervina. Next base: position 23,256 of record QGMG01000301.1, on the reverse strand, counting down.
GACGCTGCCATGTAGATTGAAAAGGGCAACGCTGTAGATACCTTTACCGTGGTAACTGAGGGAGAGGATAGACTGATATAATCGAACTCTGCAAAAGAGAAGCTTGTTGATTTCGAGATCAAAATCAATACAATTGATCTTTGTAAAGCGTGTCATTGACAAAACAAGCTGCTGTAAGAGAGTTTCAAGTGATGGTATTTTGAGTAAAAATATAGAACCGTCAGTCATTGAACAGAAAGATAAGAGCTAGCTGCTGTAGGTAATCCGAAAGTTGCAGAGCTAGTTTAGTCTACAATTGGAGTAGTCACGTGTGGCAGTGTTGATTTTGTCCCTCCCCCGCATCTCGCTCGGACATCGCCAAGCCTACGCCAAGCCAAGAAAAGTGAATTGGCTCCCTTTCTGCCTTCATCAATTCACCGTACACGACATCACCTCCTCCAAATGTGACTATGAACATGATCGAGAACCAAGTCACGGATCTCAACTACCTCGCCGAATCCCCTCTGGCACTGTCGGGCTCGGGCAATATGAACGGCCAGCGACAGTCCTCGAGTGCGGAGAGTCCCGCAGAAAACGGGGCGGGGAGCGGAAAGAAAAGAACGTCGGACGACATGACGGGCAATAACAGTGGAGGAAATGGGGCGACACATGCCAGGGCAAAAAGGAACAGATATATTTCTATCGCATGGTACGTGCAGATATTGCCTGCCATGGCATGGCCTACAGGAGTGCAGGTGCAGTAGTGCTGGGGGACAGGACAGGACTGGATCCAAGATCACCATCAGCTCTATTTCCATATACTGGATGGCCTGGAATGTCCGTCCGTCAACAGATGGCCAGGAGCGAGCAGAGGAGCATGACACATGTTCGCCAGCTAGAGCAAGGCTCATCAATTGACCTCGTCTGCTCTTGATCTGCCCCGTGTTCAACCAGCCCCTGCCTCCTGGCCTTTCCTGCATCTGGGATATTCCCGCAGCACACTCAACGTCGTACAAGGACTTCCAGAATGATACTGACATGAGATGACAGTAACGAGTGCAAAAGACGCAAGATCAAGTGCAATGGAAATACCCCCTGCCAACGATGCGGAAACCTGAATCTCGACTGCCAGTATGCCCCGAATTGCTGTACGAATGGCTTCAAAGAGTCGGAGGAATTTCGTCAAATGAATTCACAGATTGCCTCACTTCAAGACCAGGTGGATGATTTATACGCGAATCTATCTTCTCTGCGGTCCAATGGAGAATCATTGGCCTTTCCCCCTCCTGAATCTGAGAGATCAATGTCAATATCACAAACGGCACCTCGTTCTCCGCTATCCAAATATCGTTCGACGCCGAGATATCCATCTTATCGTGGCCCTACAAGCTCTGCATTCAGTATGGATGTTGCAAAGACCACTCTTCACAACATGGGATATCAAGGGCTTGGGGATGAGGTGATGACTCAGGATGCTACTCCCCTCTCATCTCCACCAGCAATCCGACCACCCTCTCTAGCCAGTATCAACGGAATCTCACATAACGACCAAAGTAGAGATCCTTTATTGTTATTCAGCAAGGAAGAGATGATTCGACTTTGCCGGGTCTATGAAGAAGAGATGGGCATCATGTACCCTGTGGTGAACATCGAACAAGTGATCATACACGGGACCAATGTCTACAATTTTATCAATGCGGCCTTCAAAACGGGCCTTACTACTACCAATGAGCCAGGTAGAGGCATAAACGACGAGCAGTCCGTTGTCTTGAAAATGGTCTTAGCCTCTGCTGCCGTTGTAGAGGGCGACGGACACAGCGAAATTGGAGATCGGCTGTTCGAGAGCGTGAAAGATATTGCGGATCGTTATCTTCACAGAGAAGCAGTCGAAATCAAAAATCTTCCGTTTTTGACCCTTGTTGTAAGTTTGTTCGATTTCTCAATTTCAAACCTGCAAATCGAAAGGACGAGAAAAAATATACAGCCCTGCTACAAATCGGTGCCAAAGAGCGGGAAACCCAGAAAGTACCACTCTTCACCTGACTATTGGCACTGCAAACGGAAGAAATTGATCCCAGCAAGAATCAAGCTAGCGTAGTTGCTGGCACTTTCAAAAGTGACGTCTTCATCGCCTGATGTAGTGGACTATTATGCCCCAAGATTTTCTTTCCTTGTTTTGATACCCTCATTTCAATATACAAGTTTTAGTCGAGTGTCAAAGATGTTGGATATTTGATTAAGACTCGGCTATACTGTCCATTCTACCTTTATTTCCAACGTTGGAGGTGACCAGTCCTTGAGAGCTATGAATCCAATAACCAATGTTGTGAAATTAAGTTAGATAAAATACAGCGATTTGATATGCTGACAAGTCCGTCCAGGCTATTTACCACTTTCACCGTGACGAGGAAGCTCTGGCTTGGCGTATCATTGGACAAGTTGCTCGAATGAGTATCGAATTGGGCTTACATCGACGAGACTCACTATTCAAGGTTTTCACTGACGAAGAAGATCGGTCAATGGCCATTAAGCTGTTCTGGTCGATTTATGTTCTGGATAGAAGGTGGAGCTTCGGAACTGGCATGCCATTTGCTTTGCAAGATGCGGACATTGACCCGAGCCTGCCAGAACCTGTGAGTTGAACTTCTCCGTCACGCTGATCAAGAGTGCTGAATTGTTCAGGATATTCCAGTTCCATATCTCAGAGTAATGATTGCCTACTCTCGGATTGGCTCCAAAGTTTGGCGTTCAGTCTGCTCTTTCTCCCCTACTCCAAGCCCACCTGTAAACATCGAAGAGATAGGCTACCTAGACTACCAAATACTCCAATGGCAAAAAAGCATTCCACCAGAACTCCAACTCCCCACAACCTCCGCCCCCCAAACCTCATCCCGCGCCATCCACCGCCTTCAAATCATCCTCTACCTTCGCAACAATCAAATGCGCATCCTGATCTACCGTCCCGTCCTTCATACAGCCAGTTCCATCCAAGAAAACATTGCCTACGCCCAAACAGTGGTCGAGATCGCCAAAGACACAATTCGCGCCCTCACGCATTTGAACGAAACAACAGATATATACCGCTGCCAACAGGTATGCTTCAACTACTTCCTCACCTCTGCTCTCGGCGTCATCTTCCTCGCTAGCTGCCACGCCCCAGTGCATTTCAGCTCCATCTGCCGCGAAGAATTCTACATGGGTTTGGATCTCGTCAAGGGCTTTAGTAATAAATCGTTTGTTTCTAAACGCCTCTGGAAAACTATCAAGGGTCTCAAGGAAATTGGCCCAAAGCTAGGTCTTTCGACCGACGTCAATGGTTCTGAGGATCCACATTCTTCTGCTGCGTTGGCTATGGCCGGTCTTGCGGGTCATGAGATCTCAGGACTGGGAAATGCTTATGAGGGTGGTATGAATGGGATGAATGATGATGGTAACGGTCCGAATGGGTTTCAGATGAGTCTTGATATGACGAGTCTTTTTGAGGCGGCGTTGGGGAGCGTGAGGATGAATGGGAATGGGCAGAATTCAGGGACGCCGTATAATGGGAATGTGCCGCTAGGGGATGGAGATGTGTTGTCGGGGATTGGGAGTAATGTATTTGGAGCCGATGAGGAGTTGTATAATCAGATGAAGGATTTGTTTTAGCGTAATGGTTAGGTTGAGTTTGGGATTTCTAGTACGGGCGTATTCGGTCGGTCGGTCGGTCACAGGTATGTACGGCTCTAGTGGCTCATTTGCTTTTACTTGGTACACAATCAAAAGTATGGTCAACATTTCAACAAGATCTGATTGCTTTTACAAACCATGGCTATTCAACTCTTGCCTAAAGCTGAATCGCACTCTCAATAGTCCCCACACACTCCCCGAACCCAACCCTCGCCCCATCCTCCCCACAAACCCCGCGAATAGTAATCGTATCCCCGTCCTTCAAATACTTCCTCACATCCATCCCCTTCAACATGATCTCCTTCTTGCCCCCCTGACACGCCTCCAACAAACTCCCCAGATCCCCTCCCCCTCCACTCGCCCCACTAATCGTCCCACTCCCCAGCAAATCCCCCACATTCATCGCACACCCCCCCACACTATGATGCGCGACCATCTGCGGAAAACTCCACAGCAAATGCCTCGCGCTGACGCGACTGATATTCGTCGTATCGCCCTCGGGCGTCGTCAAATCGACCTCCAGCTGGATATCATACACGCTATCGTCGCTCTCCTCCCTCAAATACGGCAACACATCCGTACTATTCTGCAGCTTCTGCACGCGGAACCCCTGCAGCGCGCTCGGCAGCACGACCCACGCGCTCACGCTCGTCGCGAAGTTCTTCGCGGTGAAGGGGCCCAGCGGGACGTACTCCCAGGTCTGGATGTCGCGCGCGCTCCAGTCGTTGAGGAGGACGAAGCCGAAGATGGAGGAGGCTGCGGCGGGGCCGATGGGGATGGGTGTGCCGAGGGGGGAGGTGGTGCAGAGGAAGCAGCCGAGCTCGAGTTCGATGTCTAGGGCGCGGGTGGGGGTGAGGGTGGGTTGAGGGGGGGAAGCGGTTTTGTCGAGGAGGATTTGCCCGTGGGGGCGCCGGATGGAGGTCCCAGATATGACGACGGATGAGGCGCGGCCGTGGTAGGCGACGGGGAGGTGCGTGTAGTTTGGTTGGAGGGCGTTGGCGGGGTCGCGGAACATGGAGCTGGGGGGTGTGGGTTAGAAGGGGGTTGGATTTGGGTTTGGGTTTGGGTTTGGGTTTGGGGAAAGGGAATAAGGGAGGGTGGAAGAGATAGGGAGGCATACCCGACATTGAAGGCGTGGTTCTTGCCGGCGTAGAAATCGGTGTAGTCGCCTATTTGCATAGGGAGGTGGGTTTTCGTTTCATGTTTCGGTAAGAGGGCCTCCTTTTGTAACGAGGCATTGTCTTTTAGGATCTGAGGATTGGACGTGGATTCCGAGAAGATGTCTTGGATATATGTGCGGACGGCGTTATGGGTTTGCTGACCCAGAGCTGCGAAAGCATTGAGGGTTGGTTGGGAGAAGACTGTGAGGGGGTCTTTGAGGGATGGGAGCCCACTGAAGCCATTCGCTTTGGAGAAGGCTTTCAGGTCGAGGACGTGGTTGCCGATTGCGATTGCGGGGCGCTTTTCGGAGGGGTTGTTCTTTGAGTTTATGATGCCAAAGGGGATGTTGGAGAGCGAGAAATCACTGTCTGGGGGAATCGACAGCCATGATTTGAGGGGTGCCATTTTGGTGGTGAGGGGTCGGATGGTGGTGGTGAGGGGTCGGATGGTGGTGGTGAATAGCACGTGTAGGTTCTTGGGTGAGGGCTTTGGAATGGGACCTGAGAATGTTTTGAGCATAGGGGAGTGAGAGTCGCACCGAGACTTAAGCTACTTTCTTAATGACTGAAGCTTTGTCAAGTGTTGTTGTCTTTGCAGGTGATGTTGAATTGACCCGCGCTGATCCCCCACCCCCACTACGGAGTGTACAGTGCTGTGGCTTGAGGTGGGGTTATTGAGCAGCGGAAACCTTTCCGTCTCCCCATCAGACGAACGGAAACGAAACAGGGGTGGCATAGGAAGAGATAGGCGTGCGCCTATAAAGTAAAGTAAAAAGGGGCAAAACTCTGGAGCTGTCAGCCGTCTTTCCCGTTTCCCTTCTTCAACCTTAACTCATGAATTGCCACGCCACCCTTTTCCAGGCCGACAGGACACATTTTCCTCACTGTAATCCGAGGAAGTCTTCTAGCATTGAGTCGACATATTCTTACAGACACTCCTCTATCTCCGCACATCTTCCGCAGTTTAGTTTAAGTTAAGCAATTAATCTAAATTCATTCACCAGACCAGGTCAGAAAAAGATGGTCCCCTGCCCTGTAGAGCGCCTTTTGTTCCGCTGGCCTAGTGGCGTGGCGTCTGGGGAAGCTGCACTGCCCCGCCAATTCGAATGTAGGGAGGTACTGTATGGAGTATTGCCGATGCAGGAAAGGGAAAGTAGGTAAGGTAGGTAGTGTATTTTCGTCATTCACTCCAGCGCCTACATACAGTACTCTACTGTTTTTCGCTACAGTATACTTCAACAGCGCATCCTTTTAAAAAGATAAGGTCTCGCCGTTTCTATCCTAAATCCCAATGCCCCCTCACCTTTCCAAACACTATTCAGCCGTCTTATTCCTTCCTTACCCAGTCATGTCTTACCAGACCATTAGCATAGCGGTTGCCGCCGTTGTTCTACTCATTGTCAGATACCTGAACCGGACAGACACCCCGAAAGTCAAAAACCTTCCCGAAATTCCAGGAGTCCCTCTGTTTGGAAATCTTCTACAATTTGGAGACAGTCATGCCAAGGTGGCTGGTAGATTGGCAAAGAAATTCGGACCGGTTTTTCAAGTGAGACTGGGAAATAGGGTATGTTCTTTCTTCCTACTGATTTGGGAGAGCTGACATGGAACAAACAGCGTGTTATATTTGCAAACACCTTTGAATCCGTCAGGCACTTATGGATCGCAAACCAATCTGCCTTGATCTCACGTCCTACCCTTCATACCTTCCATACAGTTGTATCCAGCTCTCAAGGATTCACTATTGGCACCTCGCCGTGGGATGAGTCCTGCAAACAACGCCGAAAGGCAGCAGCAACTGCTCTGAACCGACCAGCAGTCCAAAGTTACATGCCAATCATCGACCTGGAGTCTAATGTTTCCATCAAAGAGCTTCTTGAAGACAGCGGAAACGGCAAGAAGGATATTGACCCCATTGCATATTTCCAACGTTTTGCTTTAAACACCTCCTTGACGCTTAACTATGGATCAAGAATCGACGGCAAGATCGACGATGCTTTATTGCAGGAGATCTGTGAAGTGGAGCGAGCTATCAGTAACTTCAGATCTACCAGCAATAACTGGCAAGATTACATTCCTCTGATGCGTTTATTACCAAGCTCCAGCGGACAGGCTGTGGAATACCGGGAGAGAAGAGACAAATACTTGACTTTCATGCTGAACAAGCTCAAGAAGCAAATCGACGAGGGGTCAGACAAGCCATGTATCACGGGGAACATCCTCAAAGATCCAGAGGCGAAGTTGAACGAGAGTAAGTCGCTCCGGTCCAGATACTAGAGTCTCGCTGACTGAATGAAAGATGAAATCAAATCCATCTGCCTCACCATGGTATCCGCCGGTCTTGACACTGTTCCCGGAAACCTCATCATGGGCATCGCCTACCTCTCATCGGAGCACGGCCAAGAACTCCAAAAGCGCGCCTACGACGAAATCATGAAAGTATACCCCGATGGAGACGCTTGGGAGAAATGTATCATCGAGGAAAAAATACCCTATGTGACTGCTTTTGTGCGAGAAGTGCTGCGGTTCTTCACCGTTATACCCATTTGCTTGCCGAGGACCAGTATCAAGGACATCAGGTATGAGGATGCTGTTATCCCGGCAGGCAGTACATTTTACATGGCAAGTCCCTCCTTGAAACCAAACTCAAAAACAAGTAAGCTAACCCCAAAACACAGAACGCCTGGGCCGCCGACTTTGACGATTCCCACTTCAAAGACGCCCACACCTTCTCCGTCGACCGCTACCTGCACAACCCCGAAGGCTCCGGCACCCCGCACTACGCCTACGGTGCCGGTTCCCGCATGTGCGCTGGCTCCCATCTCGCGAACCGCGAACTCTTCACCGCGTTTGTGAGGTTGATCGTGGCGTTCCATATCGATCCGTCGAAGGAAGCTAGGGATCGCCCGATTCTGGATGCGTTGGAGTGCAATGCTGTTCCGACGAGCTTGACGACTGATCCGAAGCCGTTTAAGTGTGGGTTTCGGGCAAGGGATTTTGGGAGGTTGGAGGGATGGATGAGGGATAGTGAGGTGAAGACTAAGGAGTTGTGAGGGGGGGGGAAGGAGGTGTGGGTCTGGATGGAGCTGTATATACTGGCATACTCCGTGCAAAGCGTTGCTGAAACAGATGAAGCTTTCGCATTGATTATGCTTCCACAATGGAGAATTTATTAGTAAATGGTATGCAAGGTCTTCGTAAAGAGGAAATCATAGCAGTTGCTTCCTAATAACTTTGCATATAAATATTAGCCCCCTGGACTGGCTTTCACATATTAGAAACAGGGATAGTTTCATGTTGGAATGAATCCACCAATACTGGACGCAAACCCACTTACTGTTCCTTCTCTGCTTGATCCCCTCCCGCATATCATTCTTTCTCCAATCTCACCACATTCCCTAAGATTCCAACCTTAGATTTCGCATTACTGTCAAGATTATTTCTGCTGTCAAAACTTTTATTCCTTTGTTGGTTCATTCGGTCACTTACTCCCCTTTTGTGAATTAAATCCCGCTCTGGAGACACTTCTACTCGAATAATACTCGACGATTAGAGGTAGATATATGTCCCTGAGTTGAAAGAAACGGGAAATGCAAATCTTGGTCTCAATTGTCTCTGATCGTCGTTTCTTTGTTATTGTTTCTAGTGTAACGGGAAGAAGGATATATATGCCCCTCGCAGAGCCCGGATGGAGAGCGAGTCGTACTCCGTAGCCCATTCTAACTCTTAGAAATTCACTTACTACCTTACCTTGCAAAAAACCAAGACAGTCTCCACCTTTCCCGGAATCATGACCACCGTCCGAACAATCATGATATTCAAGGCATGATCGCACGTGTAGGATAACTCTCACTACACTTATACAGATCTATCCTCTAGTACTGGATGAAAATCAGAATCCGCAAGGCAAAACAGCCAATCACTTCCCTCCTGAACCTCATTGTTGCCTTTTTATCACACCAAGCAAGTAAAGTGCCGCCAGTTTCTCTCTCTCGCGTCTAAAGGTCGCTGAAAGAAACTGCGGCCAGAATCAGAACCAGAGAAGCTAGTAATCTATTGAATTTCTTCCCCTGTCAAGTGGGTTTCTTTTGCTGCTAAGATATGTTTCATTCGTTTATTTGTTCGTTCGTTCGTTGCGATGATAGGAAGGAGGGAATAGCTGGCTGAGCGGAAGGAGGATTCTGGGGCGGAACTAGGTGAAGGTTTACGGAACGATGTGGATTTCTTTAGGTCAGATATAGGTGCGAGTACGTGGCGACTTGACAGGCATGTGATCTCTTGATTCTTGAGCAGGGAAAGTAGCTTCGGTGCTTGCACGTTTCTTTGGAAGAGGTGAGAAGTATATATACTTCTTTAAGCGGTTCTTTGAGGGAACGTGTGCTATAGATGTGAAGATGGTTCCGAGTCCTTGAATCAGGTGGGACTTTGTGTATAATTCATATGCTATGACTAGACATATAACATATACAGACCCGCTCGCTTCTTTTTTCTCCCTTTATATCATAATCTAAAAATTGGGGCAAGACCCTGCTATGACTGCTATCGCAGATTTCAAAGCCGCTCATGCTCGGGAGCTGGTCGAGGAAGCTGAGTATAATTGTTGTGTGTTATATTCCTCACTCCCAGCCAGCATTCACTATGAATATCTACTACTGCCTAGAGACTTCACAAGCTGATACTCTGCTGTTAAAGTTCTTCCTGCTGTTATTCGTAGCATTCATTCACTGCAACATTCATGTAACGCGCGACTCCTATTATAACTACGGCCGATTATCCTGTTACTCGTGTTCCCCTGACCTTCTTAGTGTGGTAGTCCAGGTTAGCTTTTTAGATGCACTAGGTCCATGTGGGTCTTATTGCGTTCTCTGGAACATGCTTCCTCAGTTGCGCTAATCTTCCCTCGATGCTGTTGTTGGGAGAGTATTAATACTCGGTGTCTGTACTGTACTCTGAAAGCCGAATTTCAGAAGACGTTCTCGAGTCTCAGATTCACTATTTTGTGCTTTTTGAACAAATCGGACTTAGGTAACAGTAGCTATAGAGATGGGAAGATCCGAGTATTTATACACCTAATACCTCGAGCTATTACGGCATGAAGAAGAATACCTTTAGACATGTCAGAATTAATGAGCGAGGAATTCGAATCAGATAGTACTTACTCCGTACTCTGAGAGTGTGCATTTGTGTAATGTGGTTTAGAAGATGAGTGGAACAGGGGCAAAGAGAGTAGTTGGGCGCAAGGGTTTGAATTCACCGTTTCTTGAGTTGCTGTCAAGTGTATCTTTACTGTCAACTTATTACAGCACAAGAATTAGCTATCGTTCTCTTTGGATCTAGATGAGCTGTTGTTTTTAATTCGATATCGTCGAATACGTAAAGCATATGAAAATATATCGTATATATATACTGAATAGAAAACAAAGATCCCAGTAGTCTTTCCGATGCCCATAATGTGACCGATAACAATCATTAATCCTAATGGATCTTGCATTTATAATAATACATATCTCTATCGAAACCCATGAAGTCGTTTAAAGCAACAGCAAGATTTCGGCATTCACTACACGGTGCAGAAAAACATTACCTAGACTTCTAAGGGCCTGCCACGTTGCTATTTCAAACCGTAAAACATTTCTTTGACAGTCAACTACAAATCCGAACCACCATTCCGAGTCACGAGCGCGAGCTTCAACTCACCTTTCGTAATCCAACCCACTTACCCCATTCTACAAAATCCATTCAATGCACGATCTCACACAACTAACCCTGTAACAGAAACTAGAGTCTATTCCTTCCAGCGTATTCGCATAACCATCTGCTGTCAAGCACTTCTTTACTATCATTATCGGATATCATTCCCCTAACCAGATTTAATTCTCACACAAACACAACGGAATAGCTCATTCCATAAGAGCAAATCCGCATCCTAGTTCTTGCGTCTATACCCGGTGAAGAGTTGAGGCTAAGACTTGCCGCGCTATGTTAAAGTGTGGCTTTAGAAGTTTGCCGTTCAACTTGAGGAGTATTGCATTGGTTGGCAGGTTTTTATACCTAGAGATTGAAAGTGGTGGGCGTACTATAGGTAGAAGTGAAAATTGGTATGTAGGCATGGTTATGGATCAGAGAATCAAGTATTCACTTTCTAGAAGTTAAGTCGGAAAATAGGGATATTTTATTATCAAGGCTCGAGTTTTGAACTTGAGGCGGTCTTTATTCGATTCTCTAAAAGGTGTCTGGTGATGTTTTAGTGACTGAATAGTTTCTCAAGTTGAAGTTAGATAGTGTAAAGAATGGAATGCGATGTAGATGGATACTATTTTTGTTGATTCAACTCCTGGGATGGAGACTAGCACGTGTTCTGACCGAGTTCTTCTTTTCACCTGAACCGAAGAAGCTGATAGCGTTTGTTTATAACACATTTCTCATTACTTCAAACATCGAGAGCGAGTCTCCGTGCCTTAATCCTCGTGAAAAAAAACCGCCTGCAAATGTTGCACTATAGCATCCCGCCAAGTTCCGACTCCAAAGCCAAGTCACCTTACCTTACCTCACCTCAAGTGTAGTGAGGAAGCTGCCCCTTGTTAATCTCAGCCTGCGCTCCCTTCCCACTTACACTCTTCCCAATATCTATCCCCGCCGCCCCACCCTCCCCACTATCCACCAAATTACTCACCCTCCTCACCCCGTCCGGAATCTTAAAATGCGCCGGCAACGGCGTCCAGCTCTCCTCATTATACCCCTCTTGCACCTTCTTACACTGCTTCAGCCCCCAATCGGTAACCCCCACCATGAGACAACTCTCAAACATAAATGCCATGCTACCCTCTCCAACTTTCGCCGGCTTGAGCTCCGCGTTCGAAGCCTTGTCATGCGTGCCAGCGTCAGGGCCATGAGCAGACATGATATTGTGCAGACTTGCTCCAGCAGGCCTAAAGCCACCGCCGGTCTTGGCGTCGTATTCGCCGCCGATGAGACCCATGAATTCGGACATGGTGTTGCGGTGGTACCAGGGAGGGCGGAATGTGTCTTCGCCGACTAGCCAGCGGGGAGGGAAGATCACAAAGTCGGCGATGGCGGTGCCGACGTGGTCGGAGGGGGCAGAGAGGACGGTGAAGATGCTTGGGTCGGGGTGGTCGAAGGATATGCTGCCAATTGTGTTGAAGCGTCCTAGGTCGTATTTGTATGGGTAGTAGAGACCGTGCCAGGCTACGACGTCGAAGGGCGTGTGTGTTTGACTTGCGGCAAATAGATGGCCATCGAATTTGGAGATGATGTTGTATTCTCCAGTGGTATCTTCGTCAAAAGCAGCAACTGGAGCTTGGAAATCCCTGGCATTGGCCAAGCAATTCGAGCCAATAGGTCCAAGCTCAGGAAGTTGGAAATGGCCCTGGTATAATTCCAAGATATATCCTCTGACAGGACCAGTTGGAAGTTCAACCCGGTATCGAATGCCTCTAGGAATAACACAAATCTCATTTGGTCTAATGAGTATTCGTCCCAACTCCGTCTGAATATCCAGCACACCATGCTGTAACACAATCAAAAAGTCCCCATCAGCACTATAAAACGCATCGTTCTTACTCATACTCTTCCCCGCAGCAAAAATAAAGATCCCCAATCCTGTCTTCATCGTCGGATCACCAGCACCCGCAACCAGCTTCAAGCTATGCACCCAATCGACGGTCTCATCCATATCAAACGGATCCCAGCGTAGCTGGTTCGGGATCTGGTGGATCCTGTCACCTTCTGGGTTTGTGTTGTATGTAGAGGCCTCACGGGGGGTGAAAGGCGAGTGTGCAGCCGCTGGGAGGACGCGGTAGAGCCATGATTGCTGGTTTTCATGGCGGGGTGCTGTGAATGCTGTGCCGGATAGCTTCTCGGCGTAGAGGCCATAGGGAGGTTTTTGGGGAGAGTTGGCTCCTATTGGGAGAGCTCCTGTGACGGCTTCTGACCTAAGAAACTGTCAGGGAGAGTTCCAGGTGGTCATGTGTTTGAACATACTCATGGTAAGAATTGAAGCCATTCTGGTATTTGTACTTCTCGGGCGTAGTAAACGATGTGACAGGCATGATGAAAGGAGATTGATTGTGCAGTACTTAGGATGGAAATTGGAAAGAACAAGCTTCAAGAAAGAGAACACAGATAGATGTTGGAAAACCAAGTAGCTACTTAGCGTGTCAGTACTTATTTTATTTTCATGGCCTTATGTAGGACAAATTGATGCAGGATGGATGGATGAGGTGATCAGTGAAAGCAGCGCGGGCTGGAGCAGCAGGGCTGGGGTGGAGCATCCCCGCAAACGGCTTAAGCTTAACACTGCCGAAGCTGGGCTGGTGAGGCTGCGAGTGGCGGAAAGAGACCGCGACTGGTTCCGCGACCATGCTGGCGATGCAGTGCCGGAACTTGACATCAACATGACTTGATTCACTCTTCTCTTCACTTCACTCTATCAATTTTCTCTTTCTACTACCGGTACCACCGCTCTTACCACAAGTACGACGAATATGACACCTGGCCTCCTGTAGTGGACGTTGCGGCCGTCGTTCCGGCTTTGCTGAGCCAGGCCAGGCCAGGATACCGGAAACTGCGATCCGTATGCCGCTTTGTTGGTTTTGCCACGTCACATGACCGGAATCTTTGAGCTACCGGTCGGTGAGTATTCTGGGCTCATGTTTCGTGAGTGAAACCAATCCGGGTAGCTGTTTCCCTTCTCCTAAACCGCGTTTGTGGTGATAGTGTAGTTGGGCGCACTGATATCCAGCGGTGAGAGCGTCCCTGGTCTTGCTCACTCTTTCCGGACCCTCTCATCCGGAACAGTATAGTGACAGGTATGAAACCACCAAAACCGACAAAATCGTTACTATGAGAATCATGAGCCTTCCTTGCACGCAACTTATAATACCGGAGCTATTCTACTAGCCAGCAGACCAGCATGAGCGCGTCAACTAACCATGTCTCCAAAACCCCATCCAAACCCTTGACTGGCCGCGAGCAGGACCGCAACACAATCTGCATTGACTGCTTGACCTGGTGGACGGTGGCTATACTTCTCAAAGAACAAGGTTGTCATAAAGGCGGTTTAGGAGTTGAGATTATTGGCGAAGCCATACTTCTCAGGTTTGCGGATGGCCAGATCGTCCATCAAGAGCTTACTCTCGTTCCCAGGTGCGAACACGGAGACGACACGGCTGTGGAAAGAAGATGTAGTAAGGAGCGGAAGGAGATGAACTATAAAGCGCATCCGACTATAATAAAGAAGCGAGAAGGACATAATGAGACCTTTGGACGTTTCTATCTGAATTGACCTGAGGTTGTTAACTTTTCCAGTCTCGCCGAGGGGAGATGATGTGTTGGGACGACACATACCAATACCTATGCGCTCTGGCTTCCCACCAAATGCAAACCAAGCTTAAGGTAGCTCAGGACTAGCAAGTCGATGCAGGCCTTTCCACCGTCAGGCTTAAGAGCCTCATCCATGCTTGTGATCCCGTGACAAACTCGATCGATATCTTGGATAGTGACAGATCATTGGCTTTGACAAAGATAGGACACATTTTTCGGTATTCTGCAATAATGGTATCTGCGGATCTCTAGTTACGACCAACGATATACGCTTCTAGCCCGCGACCAGAAGTTCCCACTGTGGACGCCATTGCTCACATAGTATTCTCGCGGATGCCTGAGGGCATTTCCCCCCTTAAAACCTTTCTACTTTCTACATTCTGCATTCCTCTCTATATTGATATGATTCTTCGCTAGCCTTGCTAAGCTATAAACTCTGCAGCTGTTTCCAAAACCTTCCTTGCTTGCTCGAAAAGACTTAGACCTCCTCGAATCCCAGGGTAGAGGTTTGGGAACTAGACCTCATGTGCTCTCAAAGAAGCCCGGCCCACGTCAGCGGGCATATTCGTAGACGCCGGGCTCATCGGAATTCGCGAGGTGGCTGTGGAAATTGCAAATTTCGCTGTGTGGATGAACGTGTGGAACTTCTACTTCTAATTATGACCCCAGAGTTGAGGAACTTCAACTCGAAGCGCATGTATCTCACTATTAGATAGACATAAGGCATCCTACAGGATCGTATTGACGAGTGCATCTTATAAATGCATATGCTATATCTTTAATGCTTCATCAACTAGGAGATCGAGGCTATAGAAACAGGTGAACCTAACCAATCAGCAGACAAATTAAGACTATCCCCTGGAGAAAAAACTCAATAAATTAGAACTACCTAATTTGAAGCCTGACTTCTATCTACCCAGGCAGTGGCGTGGACATGCAGTTAAATCCCCTCGCTTACCCTATCACACCCCCTTTCCACCACTCCACCACTCTAACCTCAACCTTAACATTTACCCCAATTCACACAACCAACAGGAATGAAACTTTTGTTGCACATCGCAAATCGAATACGACGTTGGATTAAGGTTTCGGCAAATATCGGACGAAGGTATTCGCAGCGCGCTCTTTGCCAGATAGGGGATAATGGCCAAGATTGGCGCTAGGGAAAATATCATCATCTCCTGAATCCTCAGAGATTGAATTCTCAAATGCACATCCCATCCGCTTTCAGAGGTAGAAAACGGTCTCCACGCCAGCCCTAATTATGTGCTCAGACTTGTAATGAAAGCCACAGCATCGGTACGCCAAGTAGGAACCTCCTGAGAGTGAGCGGTAGAGTTATCGCCAGATGCGCAATACACATCTCCAGTATCGCAATAGCTCTTAATCTTGGAGGCGTATGTGTTGAGCAACGCAAGACTAGCGCTGGCTGTCCCACGAGCGAATATCTAAGGTGGTTGTGAGCACAGGTACATGCAAGAAAGGTCCGAGGAGGAAGAACTTACCCCGTTGGTAGATGTATCGGTTCCCGCGTCGAAAGACTGACCATGGGTGAATGTTGGGTCACCAAAAACCGCGACGGCGGAAACTATTACGTGTGAAGTGAGTAACTGTATCAGAAGCCACAGACTACCTCAATAAGGATAGAACTTACTACGCGCAGCAGTTTTAGCAGAAATCGGATCCGGCTTGTCAACACCTCCCGCCAGCGTATCCGTCACCACTTCCGCACCCTGGCTGAACCCCGTGAGGACAATATTGCCGCTGCAGTTGCCGACATAGTTTTCAATCAGAGTGGTCATGGCATTGATGCCATCGGTGACAGATTCCGAGTATATGGGATCCAGAACCGAGGCCGGGTAATCTACTGCTACGGACCCCGAGTCGGGGATCGCAGCGAGAACACCGCTGACTACGGACGCGACACTGCCGAAGCCAGCATCTTCTTCGCTTCCTCGGGCGCCGATGATGTAGACGCCGCTGTAGCAGGTGGTCTGGCGAGTGAGTAGGTCGACGGGGACGGCTGATGCGAGGGTTACGAGGGATACGGCGAGGGTTAAGATTGAGAGAACCATTGCGAGGCTGCGTGCGGTAGAAGTGCTCTGGGCAATGAAGAGATGAGTACTGCAATGAGAGTTTTGACGGTCAAGGGGGAGGTGAAAGAGTGTCGGGCGCCTACTTCACTTGCGTCTCAAATGAAATACCTAGTATCCTTATAGATGTTTGAAGTTCAGCGCCGAGCCCCTTCCAACAAATCCTGCAACGTAAGACTCTTTTTCTTAAGAGGCTGGCGAGGCAAGGCACCTTGAGGGTTGGAGAAGCTAGGGGGGGAACCGCCGATTACTGCATCGTGCAAAAATGGCAGTACGTCGTTGGCTACCCCCGAGCATAGTGTACGGCAGTCTTCCACCAGAAAGGCAACTGTCTGGGTCGAAGCATAATAGTGACCAATTGTTTGCGGAAAGAGGAAGGTGTCTGAAACCGCGTATGGAGGTAGATGCGCGCTTAATTGGTAGGAAGGATTTACATGCCGTGCAGAAGGATCTGTATGCCGTGCAGCTGATTGTCCCCCCTGCAATTCATCCAATAATAACAATATACCGAAGTAATCAATGTTTATAATTGGAGCGGATAAATAAAAGTTACAATTAAGCATTTTCATATGTGGCTCGGGAATCTGTGCTGCGCTCCTCGCTACAGTACCCCGCAACGCTACAGTATTTCTCTACTTTTTAGAGTACCTACCTTAGTGGCGTGACCCGTTTCGCGACAACCGCAAATAATCAGTTAGTGCGCGGTTAGCGTATTTCGGCAGGTGACTTACCGCAAAATTGATGTTTAACTATTAATTAACTAGAGGCTATTAGCAACCTTGAATTTTTATTAGCCGTCTATATTAGATACAGTTAATAGAGCATTTCCAGTTAAGTTTTAGTTATTAATATTAATAGTTATAGATTTTTGTAACTACTAATCTGCCTAGTAGTTAATCTTAAGTAAATTGCCTTCTTCCAGTTAGTGAATAGTTAGGCGCTTTCCTATTAGTTGGATTCTAGTTATATATCCTATATCTAATAATTTTATTAAAGGTAAGGTAGGTAGTAGCTATTAAGAGTAGTTATTATAATATGCCTCCTAGATATATAAAGCTTCTTAGTAGTATTAAGAAGAACTTCTATCTCTTAACTTAGTATATCCTTTATTATATTAGTTGTTTAGTTATTCTACCTTATATATTCTTAAGTATTCTCTTTCTATATATTTATATTTATTTATAACCTCTTATTTTCTTTATTACACTTATAAATAAGTAGAAGAAGAAGAAGAAAAAGAAGAAGAAGAAGAAGAAGATAAAGTTAAAAAAAGTTAAAGAGCAGATAAACTATTAACTTATACTATAGAAATTAATAGAAGTATATTTAAAAGATAATATACAGAAAAGTCAACTTGTAATTATATTATCTTAAGTATTATAAAAGATATATTATACTATTAAAGGGTCGAAGAAGAGATATATGCGTCCCTATAGTATAGTACTAGCGTAAGCAATAAATAACTAAGAAAGCAAATAAAGGTATCACTATAGTATATATAGCATTTAGTAAAAAGAGTAGAGTGTTCTTTAATGCCTAGCTATTCTAGAATTCGCAAAAGATTTTATACTATAAGTGAAATTATATAAATGTATACTTAGTTAGCTAAGGTCTAGGGACTAGTTCTAGGATCTTTATATATTTATATAATACGCATAGCCTCTATTATATATATCCCCTCTTAATTAGTTATTAGCTTAGCCCTATAAGCAAATTAGAATATAAAAACATTATATAAAAGAATTATATCTATTTATAGTTAGAGGAGAAAAAAACTAAATAAATAAATAGGAAACTTATTAAAATCTATTCTTATTTTGCGCAAATTAACTTTCCTTCTTAGACTTAGTACTAGATCCTTTAGGACTACTAATAGTAGAAATAGCAGTAGTAGGATTAATAATAGAATTAGTAGTAGTAGGAATAATAGTAGGAATAGCACTATTCTTATTATATTCTTTAATAAGAAATTGTTTAGTATTAGATATATTAGTAATAGAAATAGAAACATCTAAAACATTAGCTACTTTTTATAGTAATAGAATCTTATTTAAAGCTTAAGAACTATTACTACTCTTCTTTATAGTAGAAGCATTAGTTTTTAAAGTAATAGATATAAAAGAATCTAAAAGGCAATTAGAAGTATTATCTTTAGAAAGTTATAAAGCAATTATAGCACTTTTTTTAAGTTATTAATTCAAAAGAGAAGCTATAAGAGAGGTTTTAATAAAAGGTAGTATAATTATAATTAGAACTCTTATACTAGAAAAATAAGTTTAAGTTAGCATTTTAGAAATAGTTGCTTTATTCTAGAAATTATCTTCTTTAAGAGACTTCTACTTAATATAGGTATACTATAATAAGTAATCTAGAGGAGTCTTATTTATATTATAATCTAGAACTACTATTATACCTTAACTAGAATTCCTACTTTCTCTTATAATATAGAAAGAGACACTTTTAAAATATCTTCTCTTCTTAGTTTCAAATAAGTTAAGAGTAATAATAGTATATTTCTTAGTAGAAATCCTTTAGCTATTATAATACTTACTAAACTAAGTCTTATTAAGAGTTGCCTTTTCTAAATTATCTAAATTATCTAGAATATTAAACTAAGAGATTCTTTTAATAAGAGCTTCTAAAATAAGCAAAACTATATATAATTAAATAATAGAAACTTAGTAAATTAGAGGCTTCTTTTCCTTTTTCTAAATAGTAGATTAAGTAATAATATTAAAATTAGTCTAATATTCTTTTTCTAGTATAATAAGAGAACTACTATTCTTAAGCTTTCTATTTTCTAAAATAGTAACTAAACTAGAAGAAAAAGTAATCTAATCTTTACTAGAACCCCTTTTAGGAGCCTAAATATAGTAGAGTAGACTAGTGTATATAAATATAAAGTAATCTTTAATAAACTTCTTTTTATTAGAGATAAAAGAAAGGGCACCTTTATTAGTATTCTATTTCTAATTTCTTATCTAGTTCTTAAAGGTAAGTTAATTAGAATAGTAAGAAGATATACTTAGCTTAATCTTTCTAGTAGTCTTAATTTCTTTTTTATCTTAAATCTTATACTTAATACTAGAGATAAATTTAAATTTAATCTTATTACTAGTTTAAACTATATAAAGATTAGAGATAGTATTAGTATTCTTAGAAAAAACTTGCTTATTTCCTTCTATTTATAAGAGATTTAACCCTTCTTTCTTTCTTATAATTTATATATAAAAGAGAATAGAGACTAGAAACTTCTTATTATTATCTCTTAAACTATAATAAATATAATAGTTAAGAGGGTTCTACTAAACTAATTATTATAGAATTAATAGTTTATATAGTCCTAGAATTAGATCTTATTCTATACTAGTTTAAGTATAATAGTAAAGGCATTTCTATTAGAGTCTTAATTAGGGTTCTAAGACTTTATTATTAAGTATCTAAAGAATATTCTTCTTAGATTCCTAACTTAGAACTCTTTATTTCTAAAAGGTTTTTATAGTATCTTTATAAATAATTATAAGCTGCTTTACTAGTATAGAAGAAGCTATAATTAGAACTAATAGTATTATAACTTAGACTATAATTATATTAGAAGCTATATTAATATTATTAAATTTATTTTAGGCAATACTATACTAATCTCTAATATAGTTACTAGTTTTCTTAAAGAAAAACTATAAAGCTTTAGATCTAATAAGCATTACTATTATTATTCTAAGAGTTTTAGTAATATTAAGAAGCTCTCTTAAGCAGTATATTAGAGCATTATAATTTACCTTTTTAGTTGCTAATTAGAAATATTATACTAGTCTTCTTAAGTGTTAAATGCAAATCTTTTTCTTATTATTAATACATTACTATTTAAGAATCTTATTAGCTTTAAAGTTATAGGATTTATCTTCTTTCTTATTTATAGCACTAGTCTAAGAAGAAGGCATATTATACTAGTAATTAATATAACTAAAAAAGCAAAATAGAATAAAAGTTATTTTAGTAGAAGTTAAAAATTAATTAAACTCTTTATTAATTAGAATGAAACTAGAAGAAGAACTTATATAAAAGTTAAGGATTTATTATTAATTAGAGATATAAGCCTTTAGAGTATTATTACTAAAAATATTATTATTCTATTTATCTTTTATATTAATATCTTATTCTCTAGAAGTTGCTTTAATAAGAGACTTAGCTTTTTCTTTTCCTTTTTAGTCTTTCTTTTTTCTAGTTATCTTATTATAAATCTCTATTAGAGAAAAGACCTTTTTCTTTACTAGTATCTTTAAAGAAGACTTCTTTAACTTCTTTAATTTCTTTAACTTCTTTATAGGCCTACTATCTCTAGGACTAAGAAGTTCTAGCTTTCTCTTTTTTCTAATAGATTTTCTAATAGTAGTTTTATTTATAGTTCTATTATTTATAATAGTAAAGGTGTTAATAGTTTCTAGTAGATTAGATACTTCTAACTTATTACTATTATTATCTTTATTAGAAGAGTTTAATCTATTACTTTTAGTTATATATTTATTATAGTCTTTCTTAAAAGCAAGTGTAGGTGTAATAGAGCTACTTTCTAGTTTAATTAAACTATAAGCAATATAGTAGTAGCTCTTCTTATAGAGTATATTAGAAGCAAGCAAATCTAAAGAATCTAATAGAATACCCTTTAGTATATTATAGTAAGCAGATATAATAATTGCTTCTTTTTATCTTATCTTTCTATTACTTTTCTTTTTCTTATTCTAAATAGCCTAGAGCTAGGCATTTAGGTAGTAGATAATCTCTTTCTAAGAATAGTTATATATAATAAGATTAATTATCTTTTTAAACTAATACTAAATAGTTTAGCTAAAGAGATAACCTTTAAAGTATTTTATTACTTCTATACCTTATAGAGAGCTATTAATTAACTCTTAATACTCTTTAATTATAATGTGATAAGAGCTATGCGTATTATATAAATGTGTAGAGATCTCGAAACTAGTCTCTAGACCTCGACTAACTAAGTATACATTTATATAATTTCACTTATAATATAAAATCTTTTGCAAATCCTAGAATAGCTAGGCATTAAATAATACTCTACTCTTTTTACTAAATGCTATATATACTATAGTAATACCTTCTATTACTTTCTTAGTTATTTATTGCTTATACTAATACTATGCTATAAGAATGTATATATCTCTTCTTTAACCCCTTAATAATAGTAACCTATATAAAGACTATTACTTTAAAGTTCTTATACTTAGAAGTCGAACTAATTATTTGATTATCTCTTATTTTGCAGTTAGGATTAAATATAAACACTAAAGTATAACTAGAAGAAGAGAAACGCCTTTAACTCTAAAAAGACAAGAAATAAAAAGAATAGATTAAGCTAATTAATAGATTAAACTAATTAATAGATAAGCACTACTAAATAATTAATTAAAAAACTAACTGCTTATTAAAGAGATTAGATTATATAAAGGGAATGTTTTTCGAGTATAGAAAAGAAATAGATATAGCCTAAGCTTAAAGCTTAGGAAAAGTCTATAGAAAAATGCATACTAGTCCCTAACCTTTTTAGATAGCATAAAAGGCAAAATAGATTACTTAAAGTATATAAAAAATATAGCTAGAAGCAATCTTAGAATATAAATTAAATAGTATAAAGAAGAGAGTACTAATAAAAAGTGTATAACTTCTATTAGCTTACTTAGCAATAAGGAAAAGAGAACTAGAAGTAATAATAGACTAATCTCAAAAAGGGGTTTGCTTATTACTATTTAGCTTTTTTCTTCTATAGGTAAGAGAAGTAAAAGAAAACTTCTTTATACTTATTTTTACTTTTAGAGAAGCTACTAATTAATTCTTTAAATAATAAATAACTAATTTAGACTCTAATACAATTTAATAATTATCTCTTCTACTAGATATTATAACTATAGAATCATTACCTGTATTATCTATTTATAAAGAGGGAGATAATATATTATTAGAACCTAATATTAATTAAGAATATTTAGAACAATTAATCTATTACTTGACTAATCTACTAATACCTTAGCTATTACTAACTATTCTAAGGTTAATATATTAAACAGCTACTAATAAAGATATAAAAGAATAATTAATTAGTGCAAATAATAGAGAGCGCCTATAACTTCAAATTAGAATAAGAGTACTTCTAAGCCTAAGTCCTATAAGAGGAGACACCCTCTTAGAAATAGAATAGCTTAGAGATAACTAATAATAAAAAGTAAACTTAAAAGAGAAGAGATTATCTTTAGATTAAGAAAGCTTAAGAGCTTATAACTCTAGTAGACTTCTATAACTAATATAATTAAATCCTAGTTAAGCAGCTACTAAAAATGTTTCTTATACCTCTAATATTTATATTATCTCTAGCAGAAGAATAGAGTTAAGAGAAAGAGGAAATTCTCTATTACTAAGCAGCTTCAGACTATTAGGAATTCTATAAATAGCTATAAATAATCACTCTAAGTTATTTTATATACCTTACACTTATAATAGAGATATATTAATCTCTTCTATATAGATAATCACTTCTTCTACTAATGCTCTACTCTTAATACAAACTTTATAATCTATTAGAGTTACTTAACTAACTTATAATTTGTAATAAGAACTTTAAAGGAGTATAGAAGAATCTAGACTAAGACTAGAACCCATTTTCGGAGCATCTAGAACTAAAGCTATACTAGAGAACCTAGAAAGAATAGATCTAACTAATAAAGCAATTCCTTAAAAGCAAGGGAATACCTTATAAGATAAGAGGGAAATAGGTATAACCACTTATAAAGGGGGACCTGCTATAGATTTTTAAGATCTAGAAAGGGTATCTACTAACTTAAAAGCTAAGATCAAAGCTAGTACCACTTTATATTTAGAGTTATTTTAGAGAAGATCTTATATATAAGAAAATATACTACTATAATAGAATATTAGCTAAGAATATACTATATATATTATATAGAATATACACTAACTCCTATTATATTAACTAGAAAGGA
>QGMG01000300.1:0-36018 GCA_007825325.1 Lachnellula cervina | reverse complement strand
CCCAAACTCCATACAAATATCCTCGCATCCTCGATCGAGATCTGCTAAGCAAACTCAAAATCCCAGGTCGGGGCTCCGAACCTCTGATTTATAACAGGAGGAGTTCATCTGATTGAAAAAAGAAAGGCGCACTACTATAAACACTATCAGAGTATGTATGGCCTTGATATATACCGATGCACCGCACTTGAACACGCTGGTATGTAGATTTCGAGTCGCAGATATTGGCTGGAGCGCAGAGTTGGGGTTCTGTATCAATGTCTGCATCTAAAATCGTAAACGCGGTGGAACATGTTCGAAGGATGTGATAAGCAAATATCAACTTTCAGCTTTCTAAATAACATATTGAATCGCCTGGGACAGCTTGGGAGAGCACGTGAATATTTGATCAGCTGTGCTAGGTGTAGCGGGAGGGGAGGAGAGAATAATGTTGCGCACGTTCAGCCTGCTGGCGTACAGTGACAGTGCTGCTTGGCGGGAAGGTCTGAATTGGCTAAAGGAGTTGCAGTACGAGAGTCAAGATGGGGGCTATGTGGAGTGTCTTTCACATGACTTGATTGGCGTGCAAGTGGCAAGTGGGACTCACGGCTGCTTGAATACCGGTAGGTTACATACTGCAAATATATTCAGAACTAGAGTTAGATTGTACAAGACAGCAGCTGTAATTGTGTAGTTCATAGGTTTCGACAAGCAACCGGCTCAAAACAAAGCCATTGATTTGATATCTGACAACTGCTCTCCCGCTCAAGATCCGCAAACCACCAAGCCATCCTTGCCTTTTTCAGCAAACATGCAATTGTGATATCCCTTGCAATCATTTTTGAACCCCACCAGCAGCTTCAGCTTCATGACCAGCCACACGCACAAGGCAATAGCAACCCCTATCAATGTCTGCAAATAACCCGGGTTCATTGGTTGAGAATGACAGCCAGTTCCATGCATACAGCGACCACACTGAAAAACATGTCTATACTGCAGTAGAAGGATGACCACCAGGCGTGACTTTGCCCCTAAACCGTGCCAATAAAGAGTTGTCATAACCGTGCACCCTTTCATCGTCGCACCCCATCCACCACAAGAGCAACAAGTTTGACTTTTGGAGGAGCGAAATTTGCAAAATGAAGTTCATGATGCTCTTTACCTTCTTGCTCGTATGACTCTCCGATAAGCCTCTGTTCTTGCTCCCAGCGTTCGTAAGCTTGCAGAAGCTCTGTTCTGGTGTCGTTCAACAACTCCCATTCTCCTGGCGTCGATTTAACTTGGTCCAGCCCGACAAATTCAAATGATCTGGCAGCCGGGGACAGCTCCTTGCTACAGTACAGGAGAATCTCCTCGTGGAAGCAAGGTCCACCAGCCAGATCGGAGAGAGAAGTGTCGGAGAAATCGAAAGGTCTATCTTTGGAATTGCCCCAGTCGTTAGAAACATTGAAAGCAGACGCAAGCGATTCAGTCGAGTACCAAAGATTGAAGAATGCGTCGAGCCCATAGGAACCCATGGGGCATATCAGATCAGCCTCGAAATTAGTGTAAATTCTTGCGGGTGTGGTAAATTTAAGGTGATGTCCCGGGTCGAACTCGGTGCCAAAGCTCAACTCGTAAAATTTGAGAGCCACGGTTCGAGATTCTTGATTTGCGTGTAGAATGCCGGGAACTGGACGGGTAGAACAGTACTTGAAAGGGTCGTAGTCGATAGAATCATCGTGCTGGTTCCAAGAAAAAGTGATTGTCCCTGCGATCGCAGGTGCCCATAAGTCGAGATTGCGAGGCTGATTGGCGGCGTACGTCCAGATCATATTGCGAAGTTCCAGTGGCAGCTTTGGAAAACACGTGAAGGTTCGATCTGCCATGGAGCTGAGGCTGTTCTCGTTGCTAGCGTCTGGAGGGGAGGAATCTGTAGACATCTTGGATGTGGGTGTCAAGTGAGGGTGTTTGAGGATGATCAGACGTCAAGTTCGGCGCAGTCGAAATGTCGGAGCAGAAGTTCTTCGAGGAGAGTCGTCAATCCACACCTATCGGGCTGATCTATGCTTTTCGTTCAAGTAGATTCTTGACAAAATGCAACTCGACCGGGTTGCAAGTTTTCGAAAGTGGATGATGTCAAGTTGTCAAGAGATTTCGAGTAGACAGTAAATGCGTGAAGCTCAACATCTTAGCCGAGACGAGCCATTTTACCTGCAACCTGAAAGTGAATCCCGAGAGATACCTACCTAGGTAGTTTTGCCTTTCACACCACCCAAGCTAATTCAACACACCTTCGTCGACTCCCTGCGCCATGCTATATGAACGACAAGTTTCCAAATGGACCCGCCGCAGGTAATTTGGTAGAAAAGGGATATGCCAATGGCTCCTCATACCTCTTGGCCCGCCACCGATTGGTAGATGCTAACAAATCTTCACAGCCCTTAAGTACCCAAGACCACTTCCTCATGAATCCCGGGGTGATCTCCCAGCTCTCGGTATCCCACGACTCGCCCCATACGATGAACCCTCGCCTCGAAGAGGTAACGCTATCGTCCAACTCCTCCCAGGGATCCAACACGCCGACACTTGACTCTGGAGTCGAGGATGACGTCTCTGGGGAGGAGCAGTATGATGTCCTATTGGCGAACAGCTCGCCAAAGAGGTCGTTACAGAGATCCCCATGATCGAAATCTCTCTCATGCCGTATGAGATTGTCCCGGAGCACTGGGTGGGGAAACATATTCAGCCAAGACGAATGTGCGATATTCATCTGGACATTCGACGGCTGAAGGGACTGTGGAATGGCTTCGCCCGGCTTGGATCGGATGACGGAGACACCGTCGCAGAAGTTTTGAGATACAGGCAGTATGATGTTGAGTTCCACTTTAATAAGGAAAGTGCGATTGCTTAGGAGGGATTTATTGGCGATGAGAGCGCGATAGACGTTTTGATGAACGAGGTGAAGGAAGTGATCGGATGATAAAGGGAAACAATCCGGTGATGAAGTGGCATCGCAATGCTCTGCATCTCCGAGTGGCTCTGAAGAGACGGTGTCTACTGCTAAGCATAACTGAGGATCATCCGGGGAAATAAGGAAGGAACCATGGTCAGCCCCTTGCGATAGTTCGGGATCCAAGTTAATTTTAACCGAACATGGAAACAAGGCGTCAAAGGCCGTGGGGTTACGATGTGTTGCAGGATTATAACCGGTATGTTTAAACTGGCTTACTACAGCAGTGCTATGGTCATCTTGATGATCGAGAAGCTCAAATTCAGTTCCCGGATCACGGCCGAGAGACGATGACAGCCATTGGTCCAATAGGGGATCTAGAGGTGCGGTTGCAAATGCGTGGAAAGTGTCTGATATCGCTACTTGCAGCTTATTCGATGCTTCGGGATCTTCTGGTACAGCTTTCTGATTCTTCGTCTTCGGTCGTTTCGAGTGGCTTGAGGGTCGGGCCTTTGAAGTCTTCTTGTCCTCTGTCGTAGTGAGAGCAGGCCGAGGGACCTCTGAGATTCGAAACCGCTCAACGCGGAAAGGAGCCTGTTTATTGGACGAAGTGTCCTTTTCTGCATGCCTCCTTCGATAAGAGCGCTGATTCAAGCGATTCTGTCTTTTCTTCCTCTCCTCCTTTGTCATAAGCTCTGTCCAATCGTCATCAGCTCTCCACACTTCCTGAAGCCCAACAGCTTCAAGGCTGGACTTTTCCCGAGGCATGTTGACTTCTCCTTCGTGCAGAGGATTATGAGAATGTCCGCATTGAGAATGTATGGAAGCCTTCAATGGGATGTGGGGAACGTGTGAGTAGTCAAAGGACCACAGCGGCACAAAGATGCCCGCGAGGATTATGATTATTTCCGCTTCGGGACTCGCTTGGTGGCTTTTTGAAATGAGCCCGGTTTAATTTACGCTAAGCCAGTAAGATTATTCCGTCTCAATATAATTATCTGCTAAAGGAGTCTGCCGAGAGGTGCTCCAGGCCAAAGCGGGCTGCGAATTATCCCAAATCTATCAAATTCTTTCTTTCAATTATCAAGAACCCAAAAGAGTAAATTGTGTCAGCCAAACATGCCTCTGATTTCAACAAAGACATCATCAACCAAGTCTAAGCTGATACAGATGACAGAAATGAGATTAACAACCTCTGATTCCTCCTTTAGTCTTTCCGCCGGCGTCACTCTACTTTCCGCGCTTCCTGCTTACTTGGCTACAGGCTCAAGATGAAGACGATACATTGGCGCTTGTCGCTTTTCTAAAGGGTCTACCCCCATATATAATTCAAGCTCCTCTCAACCATTCTCTTTCCATTCTGCATTTCGTTTCACACCTTGCTCAAGCTGAAAGGTACCTTATTATCTTTCCATTCTGCATTACATTCCATACCCTACCCAAGCTGAAAGGTCCCTTATTCTCTGAAACCCACACTTCTCAAAGGGTTCATCTTCCAATATGTTCACCATCTCTTCCCTCCCCTCTCTCCAAGGCAAAATATTTCTCGTCACCGGCGGCAACACGGGAATTGGCTATACGACATGTCTCAACCTAGCCGCCAAAGGAGCCAAAGTATTCATGGGCGCTCGCTCCTCCTCGAAAGCCTCGTCCGCAATAGCCAACATCAAGGAGCTGCACCCTAAAGCCGATATCCGCACCCTCATCATGGACAACAACTCTCTCACAACCATCGTAGAAGCGGCGAAGCAGTTCAGCGCCCAGGAATCCAAGCTCCACGGCTTGATCCTGAATGCAGGTGTCATGGCCGTACCGTACGAACTCACCCCCGATGGCTTCGAGAACCAGATGCAGATCAACTACGTCGCACACTGGCTGCTCACCTACCACCTCCTCCCCGTCCTGCTTTCGACGGCGAAACTGGAAGGTCCGGGATCGGTGAGAGTCGTCTCCGTCTCCAGCGACGGCCACCAAAAATCCTCTTTCGGCGTTACCAAAATCCTCTACGATGCTGCGGAGGTTAGAGAATGCGGCGACTTTAAACGCTACGGTCTCAGCAAGTTTGCCAATGTCCTGCATGCGGATTCTTTGCACTCGCAATATGGTCCGGGTAGCGAGAGTTCCAGACAGGGCAAGGGGGAGATATGGACAGCTTCTCTGCACCCGGGGTTTATCGACACGCAACTGAATGAGAAAACTCGAGATAGTGTGAGCTGGAAGTTATCCTGGATGCATCGTGTTCTGAAGATGTTTGGTGTGATGCGACCATGGGATGAGGGCTGCGTAAGTAATCTGTTCGTGGGTGCCAGTCCCGAGTTCACGGCGGCGATGAGTGGAAAGTATTTCAATGAGAAGGCGGGTTTGAAAGAGCCCAATCCTGGAACAAAGGAAGTGGAGGAACAAACCCGACTTGAGAAGTGGACTAGCGAGGCGATGCAGAAAGGGGGCTGGATTTGAGAATATTAGTTCCAGGGGAGTTGACCGGGTCAATCGGATTCGCATGGAGTTGGGAGCTTGTTGGATTCGCTTGGAATGTACTATTTCATCATTCCCGTTTAAACAAACAATATCAAGATTGGAAGTGATAGTTAAGCAAGTTGATTCATGCAAGAAATTTCGTGCCCTTGCAAAATACATTCCCTGGATCATATTTCTTCTTCAGCTCTGCCAACCTAGGAGCATTGACTCCAAACAAGACATCGGCGCTAGCATCGAGACCTTCATACTATTAGCAGGCATCCAGAGGATGAGTAGACAGCATCTTACCATCATAATTCACATACTCTCCAACCCCCTCCAAGGTCACCGGATCTGTGCCCCCCGTCTTCCGCTTCAACAGTTCAGCGCGGGTTTTGCTATACATCACCTTGGTCCACTCCCGGCAAGCACTATCCTGTGCCGGGTCAGTCCACCCAGGACCGAATAATATATTTCCGTAAGCCCCACGATTCGCAAAAGAAGTGGCAGTTTGCGACACCTCGATGACCTTCTTAAAGGGCACGTATTCGAGCAGAAGTACAGACAAGACTGCACTAGGGGTTTTCTGCAAAAAGTCTTCAAAGTCCTGGAATAGACTTGCAGCAAATGAGGTATCGAGCGGTGCGATAAATGCCGACCCTTTCATCCTTCTCCTGAACCCATACGGCATGGACTCGTTGAGCATACCGTTGGCCGAGGAGTACGGCATCGGACCCGTCATATTGGCAAGCGGTTCGAGGCTGAGCAAGGGATCAAAGAAAGTCTTCGCCTCGTCCTCGGCGCCGTCGAAGAACGTAAGGACCATGACGACCGGCTGGTGGGCCGGAGGAGGCGCCACAAACCCAACCAGCATCACCTGTCTACTCTCGCCCGCCTCATAAATCCGATTCGCGGCATTGATGACCCCGACCAGTCTCTCCTTGGGGAAGATAAGGATGCCTCCCCAGACCAGGTTTTTCTGCTCGTGTGCGCGATACGTAAAGGAAGTAGCGACACCAAAATTCACGCCCGCGCCTCTAGCTGCCCAGAAAAGATCGCCGTTCTGCGACGCGGATGCAGTCACGACCCTCCCATCCGCGAGGACGAACTCGACTTCCAGCAGATTGTCAACAACCAGGCCGTGCTGGCCCGTAAGGAACCCATAGCCGCCGCCCAGTGTCAGCCCTCCGATCCCGGTATGGTTGACTGTGCCGCCTACAGCTGCCAGGCCATACTTGCCCAGCTCGGAATCAACGTCAGCCCACAAAGCGCCGCCTTGAGCCGTCACGGTCTTCTTCTCCGCATCAACAGTCACGCTGCGCATCTTGGACAGGTCAATGCATAGGCCTCCATCCGTGGATGAAGAGCCGCTAGTAGCATGCCTTCCTCCGGAAACAGCAAGTTCGAGCTTGTTTGCGGTGCTAAAAAGAATGGCTTTGGAGACGTCTCGTGCTGAGGTCGGGAAGACGATTATGCTCTGGGAATCAATTAGTGAGTGCATTCGCAAAGAAGAGCTATACACACCGCCGGCTTCTCAGCGGTCACGGCCCATCGTTCGAGACTCTCCTGATATTTGTCGGATTCAGGAGTCACCACAGTTGAAGAGTCTGAAAGGCCTGCTTTGAGTTGCTCAATCCCTGGAGTATTTATGGAACCCATGTTTGCATTCATCAAGAGATGAAATCCGTATCCGGAATGAGGAGTTTGGGATGACTTGACTATAACTAGATATACTTGATGTCAAAGGCTACCTAAAATGTCGTCGTACCCCGCCCCGCACGTCAGCTTCGTACATAGTCCCCGTTCCGACAGCGACTAGCAAAGCGTTCCACGATCATTTGGCACCGTCGCACCAATTTTGAGATAAAATTAAGTTCGCGGGCTTGTCTTACTTCACATATATATCAGCTGGTAAATACCGTCTTACAAGCCACTGCAACTTTCAGCCATCTATAAATACCTAGGATGGCGGGCTTTAGCACAGACATAAACTCCCCATAGATCCAAGTAAATACACAGTACCAATTTTGGCTTCGACGCATTTTAAACTCGGTCATCATCCGGTTGAAGTTCAAGTATTTTGTCTCCAA
This sequence comes from Lachnellula cervina, assembly GCA_007825325.1. NCBI lineage: Eukaryota > Fungi > Ascomycota > Leotiomycetes > Helotiales > Lachnaceae > Lachnellula > Lachnellula cervina. The sequence goes on along the minus strand of QGMG01000300.1, from coordinate 28,560 downwards.
GTCACTCTCGGAATTTAGAGATTGTTCAATCCAGCCTAGATTTGAATTCAGGAAGATGAGCAGCATTCTATGCACGCACAGCAGAGGCAACAATGGCATGTGGAACGGGCTGTCGAAAGCCTTTGCGAATATATCGGAATCCGTGGGTTTGTGTTTCTGTTCCACGCCATCCACTCGACTGCACCGCGCCGAGGAGATCAGTCACGCACCCCTCGGGTGCAACAGACACGACGGGCACCATCCGTAATTAGCAGATCTCTTGCATTCAAGTAACCACACTCTACTCTCTCTCTAATCGACCTAGACAGAAAGCATGGGTCAGGGAATGAGGAAGCGTAGGGTATCGGGATCCACGAATTGAGATCTGGCGGGGTGGACTGAGCCATCACAGCCTTGGGAAAATCTTCATCGGAAACACAAAGATATATTTCGATTCACCCACCCTTCATTACCAGTCCACCAAGAACGTGAAGGAGAGAATACAACAGGTCCGCACAGCTAAAAACCCCAAGAACCCGAAAGACCTTTCCATCCATCTATCTCAAACAAAAAAAAGACGTTCTGAATAATGCATATCTATATTTAGCAATAAAATGATAACATATCGTTACCCATACCAGGGACTAAGCTTTCCGGGTCGATCATGAATCTATTAGATCCTCGACCTTGACCGTGACTTTGGATGTTAAAGTTGATGTTGAGCAGAGAACCCAAGCTCTACATCCGAGAAAAAGTAGGTGGAATGAACTTGCGTGCACAGGCTGATTTTTGGCGATTTTTGGTGTATACACGTGACTTCATTCCACCTACTTTTTCTCGGACGTAGAGCCAAGCCAAGTCCTAAGGTAGGTCAGAGGGACAATTCGCGCCAACCTAAATTTATGCACTAAGCCCCTATAGTGCTATCTTAGCCGCCGATTTTGGAAGTGACATGAATCGCTATATAGATTCTTAGCAAAGTGAGGTACTAATAGAATCTATTACCTAATATAGTACGAATTGATTTTTTTATAATTAAGGATATACTCCCTTCTATAATACTAATAATACATTATAACTAGTAGTTCTAGTGTTTTTGCAGTTTATATAGGTAAGAAGCCTAGGAAGCTAAGAATCCCTAAGTACTAACCGCTAATGCATTAGCTCAGCGCATAGGGTGCATAGGTTACCCCACCCAAAAATCCCTACTTACTTAGAATAGCTACATTACAGTAATTAAAGGAGATAAAAAGGTGATTTTAATTGCGTTAGAATACGCTAGCGTAGCTTTTAATATGCATCATATAATAATTTTCAAGGTTATTAAGTTTTCGTGATTATTTTTAGGTGAGAAGGAACTGACTAATACCGAAATCGGTGGTTCGCTACCTGACACTTTGGAGGTTGGCGCGAATTGTCCCTCTGACCTGCCATAAAGTCCAGAAAAAGCGCACCCGTGTCCGTGCCTCGCGTGCCGTCAAGCGAAAGAGGAACTCTAGAAAGTTGACAGCACTCAAGCCTAGAATCATTCATCTTCAGAAGGGCCAAAGTCGTCTCGGAACAGGGGAAAGGGGAGGTAATGAGAAGATATACGGTGCTTGCACTCGCTTCAAACTATTGATATAAAACTACCTTACCTAAGGTAGGCCCAGGCATTGCAATCTTTACACATAGAAAATATCCTCACCTACTGTACCTTTTAACATTTCCATGCATTTTTTCAGTCAGCATACATATAACGAAAAACCTAGTAATTCAACAAGCAAATAACAATCAAGAAAGAAACATCTTCATTTCAAACCTTCCTCCCAGCAAAAAACAAACAAACACCACCACCACCTCTAAGAAGAATACCCACCACGTGACATCTCACCCCTCATATATCAGGCACTAAACATTTATTTCCCGATACTCAGGTTGAACCTCACTCACCATCACCTCAAGAACCTCCATCAAACACCAGCCCCATCCCCAGCATAAAGCCCCCCCCACCCACAATGGCAAAAAAAAGGTACCTCTTCCTCCTTCCCCTCATCCCCCTTCCTCCACTACCCCTCTATACACCCACCATCCACCATTCACTCAAACAAAAAACATCAACCGCTAATCAACCCCAAACAGCCAAATCCCGCACCATAGCCGTGCGCCTCGTCTCCATGGCTCTCACCGGTTACTACAAGACCCTGATGCGACCGCGTATCCATCGCCCGTTGAGCATGCTGAAGTATGATCCTGTTGGTACGTTTATGGCTTCTTGTGTTTGGCTTCGGGGGAGCCTGGGAGTATTGGGGGAGAAAGAATTTAGGAAATGGATGCTGATTTGCGGCTGCAGTACGGAAGAAGGTTTTATTTCTTGAGCAGAAGCGCGGTGGAAAATAGCGAGTCGCCGAATCCTATACTACGAGATACATGCGCGGAACGAATTGAAGTGGTGGTGGTGGAAGGCTCGAGAGATGTACATTACACGGGTTTAGACAAAGCATGGGCTGGCGTTCTGGGAGCAAGTTATTATGAAGCATTGAGATGAGCTACAATTGTATTTGAGGTATAAGGCTCCTGTAGCGACATGGTTGTGCTGGTGCAAGATATAGCTAGAAGCAGCGGATGTCTCCACGAAGTTGAATATTTCCCCCAAAAATCTTCTTCAAGCAATACATTGTGCCATTCTCCTCCCACTTGTTGTGTCATAGCTTCTAACATGATTGCTAACTTGAAAAGCACTATAGCAAATAGAATACCACTCATCTATCGCACGTGAGGTGCGGGTGAAGCAACGCAGAAAGCTCAAATCCGGTAGTTGTCCTTCAGACATAAATGACAAGCCGGCGGACTCAAATGTCCTGACAAGTCAAGATATTCGAATCTTAGAATCATCGTTTGTGGCCTTCTTGCGAATCCGGAATGACCGGAGCGGAATTAGACAAGGAAACTCGGCGATGCTCCCCCTCGGAACTTCGCATTCGATTGCGTGCTGGAAGACGGGACTTGCCTGCAGGGTTTGATGAGCGGCTGCCGGCTTTCAAGTTAGAACTCAAACCAGAGGTGCCCTGATTGTAACGTGTTCTCTGCTGTTGAGTCTGGTTTTGATTTTTTCCAAGTCTAGCAGACCTGTCTTGCAAGACAGAAGTTGACGCGGTAGCTGTTGTGGTGCGTGTATCATCTTGGTTCGAGAGGGGGCTTTGTTGCGGGTTTTTCATGGCACTCTTTGGTGGTGGTCCTGAAGCTCGTCGACGATTGGACTCTTCTTTGGCCGACAATGTTTTGTTTTTCTTGGCTTTTGGAAGAGTTTCTTCTACGTCAGAAAATTGCTGAGATAGTGGAATGGAGTTTCGTTCGTATGGTGGGCCCCGGCCAAAACTCTGAGATTCTGGAATGACCTTCTCTGGTTTAGCAATACCAACTCCTTGATCGGAACCATTCTTCTTTGGCAGATCGACTTGGCTAAGCCGTCTTTTCTTAGATTTCGGTTGTTGGAGTTGCTCCTGAGTTATAGCAGATTCCAAGTGTTCAGTCATCAGGCCAAGGTCAGTGAGAGGACTTTGGCCAATTGGCGAAAAAGCCATGAGTGGTTTGATAGATGAAGGAGTCTCGGCAGACGCAGGGAAGGTTCGATCAACGCCTGAATTGGGTGCTGGCGGTGCACGATATTGAAAATACGAGGCCACACTGGGAGTCAAAAGCATCTCCCCATCATGACGCGGGCCACTCTGACGGCGCTTGATGACCCCACGCGCGGATCCCTGACGGGAAGGCTCAGTTTCTTCCCCGACTTCAGAAGAAGGCTTCATAGCTAATGCTGATTGGACAGTGGTGCCACGAGTAGTTTTGGTTCGCTGAAATTGGTGAACATTACTGCTGGGGCGAGTAGAAGTTTGACGCAAAGTTGAACTATGAGCCGTCGGCTGAGAAGTGGACTGGGTCTCAGGAATTGAGCCAGGTCCGTTTAATTCAGAAGTGGCTGGCATTTGCGGATTGGGAGCTAAAGTACGCTGCTTCATCGCGGCACGGAGCATCTGCTTTGGACTAGTCATTTGTCTCCGAAGTATCGCGTTATCTTCTGACAAGGCCTCTTCATAGCCAGGATGAGACGAATATATTTGTTCGGAAGTTGGCTGCCGCTGTATCTGCTGTGGCGTCTCTCGATAGGTTGATTTGGTGGTTGACATATCGGCCTTCTTGGATAAATGATGGGTTTGTTTCAGGGACTCGACTTGAGCTTGCAAATGGGAAACTTGCTTTTCGAGTGCATTGTTTTCCTTTTCAAGGTCCTCTATCTTTGAATCCGCAGCTGAATCAAGTTGCGTCCGAAGGGTAGCAAGTTCCTTCTCAAGAGCATGCTTTGCCTTTTCCAGGGATTCTTTCTCGTGGTTCTCATTTTGCGCAACTTCCAGCTGCTTTTGGAGATTGTTGTTCTTCTCTTGATATTTAACATTCTCTTGTTGTAGACTGTCCAGCTTCCGGAAATTGCTTTCAACGTTGGCTTGGGAATCGAAGATCGCATCCAGGTCTTGACCAGTAGCATTCCGCACTGATATAAGATGGTCTTCGAGCCCTTTAATACCACGACCGATAGATATAACGTCATCATCAATTTGCTGACCACAGCTCTGAAGACCTAATCGTTGCCCCTCTAGTCGCTGTAGAGCGACAACTTGTAGGCCAAGTTTCTCCTCATATAAAGCTATCTCGGCTAGAAGCGTGTCGTTGTTAGTAGTAGAAACACACTTATCTTGAGCTTTTTGCAAGCTCTCTTTAGTGCTCTTCAATTCGATTTCCAAGTCAGAGCATTTCTGCGTCAAATTCTTCACCGTGGACTTATTCTTCGCGTGCAGGTTAGACATGGTTAACTCCGCCTTTTTGGCAACATCCTGGTCCTTCCTTTTTACCTCTTCTTTGGCCTCAGCTTGGATTGCCTTCTTCTCCTCTTCAAAACCATCGATACGAGTCTGGGCATGTTCTAATTTTCCCTCGAGAGTATGTATATGCTCCGTGTTGCTCAAACAGGTCTCTTGGATCAACGTTAACTGCTCCTTGGTCTTTGTAAGCTCTCCATTTGTAGTTTGAAGTTGGCCTAAAAGGCCTGAATTTGTAGTCTCCAGCTCTTGGACCGTGGCGAGTAATTTCGGATTCTCTTTGGGAAGGGCTTGTGCAGTAACGAGCTCATCAGACTTTGCGGCCAATTGATCCTGACAATTATCGAGGTCTTGCTGCGCTTGCTCTAACCGTGCTGCAAAGCTTTGAACCTCCAGGTCACTGGCTTTTTTTCCTGCGGTCAGATTTGCATTGGACTCTCGCAACTCCGAAATACGATCGTTGAGCCCATTCTGTGTTTTGGCATCGATCTTGAGCTGACCCAGACGTTCTTTGAACTCTTCGAATAGCTTATTGACCGATTCCTGAATAGACGCCTCATTACTATCCGAAGCTTTCACTTTACTCTCGATCCTGTATTGTATAGTCAGCAATTGTCATTTGCGTCTCCTGTGCAGTCTACCGTGAACTTACCTGTTGCGCAAGTCCTCGATGAGTTTGACCAAAGACTGTGGTGGTTCAGCTTGGTGGGTTTTGAGTTCACTAATAGCATCCGTAGCTTGGTCAAGCCTGCAAGATGTCAGCAGACATAACTCATTCTCAGGGGGTTGACACACTTTTCTTGCGTTGTGCTCGCGGACATCAAAATCTTAGCTAAGCTACCGTCATCTTTGGTGAACTCGGTGATAACTTCACTAGGTATCTTCTTTAGGACCGTCATAAGCTCTTTTTGGAATTCCAGTTGTGCTGTGAGCTGCTTATGAAGTTGGTCTGAGTTGTGGTGTTCACGTGACAGCTCGATCAGATTCTTCTTCAGGTCGGCATCAAGCAGCTTATTCATCCTTGAAGCTAGATCTTATAAGTTTGTGGATCTTGAACAGAAATTTGAACTCACAATCGTTCAGCTTCATCTCGAATTCCTGCTTCGCTAAAGCATCTAGATTTCTCAGCTTATGGAACGAAAACATTTCAGTTCATCTTACCTGCTGTGAACTTCCTAGCAGTCTCTTCGGCCGTAGAAACTCTGACGAGCATGTCCTTCTCATACTTCTCGGCAGTCTCTTCTGCTTTAGCAACTCTGGCGAGCATGTCTTTCTCATACTTCACTAGTTGATCAGCCTGCAACCGCATTTCCTTGATTTGCTGGATTTTCTGGCCCATCTGGTCAACAACAGATTGCTTCCGGTTAGTGGCATACATCGCGATAGCCTCAGCTGAAGTCTTCCTCATTTCAGCTGCCTCATCCAGAAGAATCTTCTGTGTAGTAACAACCTTGTTCATGTGCTCTTTATATTGAACGTGGAAAGTTCCATATTTCTTCAACTTCTGTGAAAGATCCTTCTTTTCCGCTTCCAAGGCATCGATTGTCTTCTTGTGTTCACCGGCAAGGTCATCAAGCTTTTTGATTTCTTCTTGGTTCCACTGGTAATCATTGATCATTTCTTCGAAAACGTGCGCCTTATTAATGAATTTTCGGAAACTACTTTTAGGAGAATCCTTCCAAATATGTTAGCTGCTTGGGTCTTTGCTTCTAGACGAGAACCCTACCTTGCCATGAACTAAATAAGGTGCCGGTGCTTGCGAAAATTCCTGGGGTCCATGCTCTCGTGAAGCGTCTTTATTAATGGGTTCAATCCTTGAAGCCTCACGCGGTTGCATTTGTCTGGACTTTTGGACCTTTGTGGCTTGCATTGGCTGCAAAGCAGAGTGCTCGGGAACATCCTTTGCTTCCAGATTATTTGACTTCATAGGCCTGCTTATTGGAGTGCTTATATTGCTTCGCGGTGGCCCGCGTTCAGTAGGGGTCTGTGATGCAGCTCTTGAAGGCGGCTGGAAACATGTATTGCCGGTTATTGCATTGTTTGGGTTGACCGGGTCGACTGGGACTGGAGCTTGAGATACGGGCCCTCCGAGTTGATGAGGAGCAACCATGTGGTTATTTTCACCCAAGGAAGGCTGTCCAGAGCGAGCTGCAGCAGGCTGGAACGTACTTGTCAGCGAGGAGTTTAGTAGGAAAGAGCTTTGCTACTTACTGCGCTTTTGTGTGGACGAGGAAGCGCTAACTGGTAATGTTTCTTTAGCATGGATTGCTACAGGGAACAGAGTGATTCTTACACTAATGGGTTCTTCCACAATGCCCATTTGCACGTCTAGAGTATCTTCGGGGTTGCTAGCACCATGTTTGTTTGTATACTGATCGTACGCGGCAGAATTACGAATGCATTGCTCGTCTCGATCCTTGAGGATAGCATCATGGTCGGGAGCCAGTGAACGAATATGCCGGTTAACGCTTGGCGACACTTCTGAGAATGGAGAATTGAAACATTTAGGCTGCAGATTCCTTGCAGACCCAGTAGGCTCACTGGTTAGGTGTGAATCTGTATACCCCAGTCGCGAACTACTTGAAGTACGTTGCGCCTCCGGAAACGGTGCTTTCATTCGGTTGTTTCTGATGATTCACGTCAGCAAAATAGCCTTAGGAATTTGGGGGCGTAGGGTGTTATTATACCTGTTTGATGCTATAAAGGGTGTTCTTAGGCCTGATTTGTTTCGGACAGCTGGATGTTCTACCTGATAGCTAGCTAGAGTCCGCGATGCTGCTTGTCTAACAGGCTTCTGAAGAGCATCATCTCTGGGAGATTGCCTGGAGTGGGGCGCGTGATAAATAATCGGGATAGCCGGCGTCTGTACATGAACAGGTGGCTTCGATGATAAGTTTTGATCGAGGGGCTCCTGAGAAACATGCTCGAGGTTTGAGGGCACGAGGCAAGGAGAGTTAGAGGCAGTTGAATCAGTCGATACTAGCATTTGGGAATCAGGTTGTAATTGTGGGTCTCGCTGCAGAAGCTTTTGGGGAACAGACTTTTTGGCGGCTTGCCCCAAGTTCGAAACGTGATAAGTAGTCGCTGTCTTTACCTGGGGATCAATTGGCATCGAGGGCGTCTTTCGTGCAGAAAGCTCCTGTGGGTGGTCCCTGGCATGTTGCTTAGGTTGTGAAACAAGGTATTCATCACTTCTGGCAGGAGTTGGTGACTGGCAGGGAGGAAGAGTCTTGGTGGGCAGTTCAGGCTGGACGGCAAATATCTTCTCTTGGAGTTTCGATTCAGCTGCAACAAAATATATTAGAAGAGCCGGCAAAAGCATATGCCGTTACTGACCAAGTAGTTTTTGTGCCGTATACGCAACAGGAGAATCTTGCTGCGGCTGAGACTTGGAAGTCCCCTCGCCACGCTGAGGCTGAGGGAGGGCGTACTGCCCAGATTTGAACGGCGTGGGTTTAGCAAATTTATAACGTTCATATGAGCTTGTCTGGCAGGCGAGCGGTCGCTTGATGAAGTCACCGAGGAGAGCTTCGTTTCCACTTGGTGGCGAAATGGGTTTGTCAGCGATGGCGGACCTCAAGACTCGATCCGTTTCTGGAGAAAAAGGAAGATCTCTAGATGCTGGCGATACCTGTGTCTCCGTCGCTTGGGTGTCAATTTCCATGTTAGCGAATTGAGTGTCTGTTACCCTGGACTCGAGGCTATCTTGTTCAAATGACTGGGTTTCTGGTTCTAAACGAGCGAATTGAGTCTCCTCAATTGAGATGCATAGCTGTCTGATTCTTGATTCGTATTGTCTCGATACAGCGGTGCCTCAGCGTTGGACTGGGTGTCGGGAATGTGGTGGTCATGTTGACTATCATCAGATGACGGTTGAAAATTGGCGATATCGATCTCGTCTGGTAGGACCTGACTATCTTCCAACTGGGGATCAGGCATTGTTGATGATGAGCGGTCTACAGACTCGTCAGCTACTGAACTTTTGCAGCAATTGGAGCACGCCCACCTTCACCACACGAACGTGTGCACGGGAAAATGCTTCAAGGGTTGGACCACGACGGTGAGCAGCCCGACGAGCTACCTCTAGATGCGAACCGATGCTCGCAGCTGAATTGGAGATGGATGATGAAAGGGTGTTATGGTGTTGATGAAGAAATAAAAGAAGAGGGAGGAAGGAAGAAAGGAAGGAAAGAGACGAGAGCTCGGCAAATTTGAGGCAGCACAACCCGATTTGGAAGAAACGCCCTCGAGGTCCTTCTCCTTCTAAAGGAAACAACACCCAACGACGACATCTCAGTCGCAATTGCGGCTTAACTGTCAACCTCAATGTTTTATCAAAGGAGCGTGTCACGTGGATTATAGACCACACTGATATAAGGTACCTTTCCTTGCTGAGAGGAAAGAAATCTTTGAGAGCCACTAATAAGACATCTGCCTGCTGTCGACGAAGACGAATACATACGGCATTCCCAATCGTCCCATTCCCAAAGCTGCCCAAGAAGAAAAATATCATATATATATATATATATGTAAGGGAGAACAAAGCCGTCCACAATCTATCATGTTCTTTCCTATCTTTAAATCAACAACTGAAAAAGCATATTTACGAAAAATATATTGGCAGAATCGAAGTACTGAGTCGATGGCTAAATGTATCCTAGATTCAAAAACTGATAATTTATGTACCTACCTTAGGTACTTAATGCCTGGCATTCCATTAAGTTTGAACGCTTCACTCTTAAAACAGTCGGATGGGAGGAAACAGGTGTTCCAGATGGCGGTACTTGTTGCGCTTGAAGCATGATGTAGCCGATGTGAATCTAAAAGTGTCGAGAATGTGAAGTTCAGAAGGCTGTAGAACATACCATGGATGTTTCTTGTAGTTGATGCTATTCATAGATGGGGGGTTGTCTCCGTTGCAATCTCTTGAGTGACCTCTTCAAGCGGCTGGCGATGAGTGCGAGTGGCATCTTTATGGAACCAAGTTTCGAGCCAAGGTGACTGATCTGCGATCACCATTGACCAAACAACCAATCTTGACAGCCTGGACATCCAAGATATCTACCTACCTGGGTACCTTACTAGGTACCTATAGGTAGGTATTTTGCAAAGCATAGCGGCGCGTAGCAACACGTCTCAGCACGCGCAGAGTATTCTTCAGCATCATCAGCCACCGAAAAGGCCACAGGGGAGGTGAAGAGCGCGCCACTGCTCACGAGACTCCGCTAGCACAGTCGCGATGTAAATAGCTTTCCAGTTATGGGCATGTAGGTATCAACATACAGTACTGCTATGGAATCAAATCAATCTGACGTTGAGTTGTCGTTATCGTGGGAGATCTGCCCTCGCTACCTTAACCCTGGCGTACAGTAACGCCATCCCTGAAACGGCCCTCCAATTGGGCCACAACACCCCGAAATAGAGCGCTGGGACTCTTTTAACCGCCGATAGTCAGCACAACAGCGCTGGTAGGCCAATCAAGCTCCCTCATCACTGTGCCCCGGATCTTCTAGCTCCCGTCCTCACCCATGTAGGCCAGTTTCGGAAATCTTTAGCAAAGTGAGGTATTCTTGAAATAGGCCCAATAACAGGCCTACCTGTAGCCGCTGTCTGCTCTGCTCTTCATAAAGGCAGAGCCTTCCCCTGGCAAATTTGAAGTCACATTTCTCGTCACCAGCAGCAGGCGTTCCTCAGGTTTTTCATCACAGTCACATTGAGAGCCGGCGCTTGAGTGAGAGTTTCACTAAGAACTTGCATTTTCATATAACGCCCGTTACGATGAGGGCAGTACTTCTTCTCAGTTTGTTGCTGAATATCCTCTTTCTACAAGCTACAGCACAAGATCCTACCCCTTCTTCCGATCCAACGCCGACATCATCTGTTTCATTGACTCCAGCAATGTCTTCCAGTGCTGTTGCGGCCCAGTTCTCCAGTTTAGCGACTTCTGCTCCTCAGCAGCCAGGCAATGGTGAGTCTCATTCGAAGGACTGTTGATTTGAAAGAGATGTTGATTGCTGTTTAGGTCCATCAGCAGGAGATGCTGGGTCCTCAGCCGGGGCCGGGGACAGCAATGCAGGAGCAGCGGGTAATGATTCTGGATCGATAAGCCTATCGAGAGGCGCGATTATTGCACTCATAGTAATCGCCGCAACGATCTGCATTGTTGGAAGTAAGTGGCACGTTGCTGCTGTCATCGGGCATCCACTAATATTGCCTTAGTTGTTTCGTCGGTACTGTGGTACCTTGCAAAGAAACGGTCATGGGAGGTCCGCGCAAAGATCCGAAGATCCGCAAAACGAGTTGCTACTGCCTTGACGCCACGAAGAACGACATTTCCCAAGGATGTACAAGACAGAAGGAGAGGTTCGACTCGTGGTTTGACCAAGATAGACGAGGTTCCGAATACGCCGAGGGCTGATGTCGAAAAAGGCATGCCAAAAATGAGTTCATTTGAGCTCTCAGAGCCCCCAAAGAAGTCGAAGTGGGCGAGATTGGGTCGGTAACGGCTAATGGCTGGCCATTTTATGAGTTTTTGTTGCCCCAGGTAGCGTTGGTGTTTTGGGTATTTGGTATTGTTTAGAATTTCCCAGTATATATAGGGCCAAGAGATTTTGGAAAGGGGGTATTAGCGATGCCCACATATTACAGCAATTGACAGAGACTTTGCAATATGCCTCAGTTTGGTGTTGTGCTCTGTAATGACTAGACGCAACGTGCTCCCGTCACAGATTCCTAAAAACGTTTCCACTGGCGCTCCTCCGACCATCGTCACGTCTTCCCTTTCGCTCGACAGGAGGTTTGGCACTCTCTTTCTCCTTCTTTCTCCCCTCGGGTGCAAAGGTGACGGATCGCTCGCCAACAACCTCTCCTTTATTCTTACTGATACGGCCCGCACCTTGTATTCGTGATCCCAAAGGCTGATCCTGACGTTGGTGACCTGACTTCTTGTACGAAGAGGATGATATCCGCATTTCAGGCTTGGTCTTAGGTTTCGGCTTCGACATAATCTCATCCTTATCGCTATCCCCACTGTCGCTCGAATTGGCTTCGTCGTCTGACGCCTTTCCATTGACGGCGTTAACCTTCGTACTGGGGTTGAGGGCCTGGAACTCTCTGCTCCGCTCATCCACAGCAAAATCCTCATCCTCAAACAGTTTGCCAAATCGGTCGTCACCAAGAACACCCATATCCTCATTGACCTTCTGTCTTCGCTCTTGCCTTTTGAGCATCTTGTCGACCAAATTCTGGTTAACCTTGACTTTCTTGCCTCCTCTGATCCTACTGGCTCTTTCTTTCTCGACCTTCTCCTTGACTCTCTTGGTCCTCTCCTCGTCCAAGATATAGGGATTTGCAATAAGGCGAGCTTCCTCGTAAAGTCTCGAGGCAACAAAATATCCGTGCATGTAAGGTCGTAATAGATTGGTTGTCCCAACAAGATGCCCAAGGTTCAAAGCTTTCAGTTCCGGCAGCGTCAAAAACTTGTAGTTGTCATATGTCCCGGCTGGCGCTTCTTCTGCCATTTCCTCAACCATATTGTCCAAGAATGAGCACCACCTTGGCGCGGGACCAAGCTGTGGAATGAAGAAAGCGTGCTGCTGCTTGCCTTCGTTCGCGGTCAATATCATCCCACTTTGCTTACACCATGCTACAGAATTGATATCGACAGCTGGCTCGACTGAAGTCCAAGAATTGCCATCAGCCTCGTCCCATAATTTGATGATTCGTTTATCCGCCGACAAGATTTTCTTTTCCTGAGATGATGTTGTCATATGTATCAATGTTTTGATGGGGTACCCGTAACCTTGGTCTTTGCGCAAAATTGGAACTGGGCGTCGGAGATCGTAAATTTGCACCAGACCTTCAGAGGATCCAGTTGCGAGCGAGAGACCTGACCTGTCAAAGTCCAGAGCCGTAATCTCTCCTTCTTGTCCTGACAGAATCCCTACTCTAGCCTTTGACCTCGGATCCCAAAATTCAACAGTCCCAATAGAAGTTCCAAAAGCAAGTAGATTATGGCTCTCTTCTGCAATTGCAGCCGTATTCACACTGCCAGTATTGATCCCACCTTGTAATGCGCCGCCTCCAGCTGAAACCAGGTCATCACCACCAACATCAATTTCGTAAGGCTTCATAAATCTTCCAAGCTCGAGGTTCAGTCGGTAAACCTCTCCACTACCATCTGCATTCACACCAACCGAGGGAATCAAAGCTTCAGCCGATTGCTTGTCGTAAATTAAGTCTCTGCCATATCTCGGGAGGCGTGTTTGGTAGTGACATCCTCCTGGAGTGTGGAACTCGAGTCTTCTGTCGGTTTGCAGATGGAGCGATTTGGAATAGTCGGAGGATAGGAGGATGAAGGAATGATTTAGGCTGGAGGTATGTCGCGCGAACGAGAGGGAAAGTTGGGGCAGGTTGTGTGCGTGAATCTGCGGCTTGTATGTGCCCGTACTCATTGCCCATTCTCCATCTTCACTGACTCTTATACACGAGCTGGCTTCTTCGAATTCAAAGTCCTGAAGTAACTCGACTCGATTCGCATACTCGGGGTCGTTTTTCAAGCTGCGCTTCCGCTGCCGTGCAAGCCAGTCTGGCAGAGGTCTTGCGGTAGAAGCACCGGAGATGGTGTAGACCGGCACCTCGTTCTCAGTTGTGATCTTCATGGCGCAGTGGTGTTTGTGATGGTTTGCAGTCGTAGAACCCCACCAGCTGCTTGCTTGACTTGACTTCTGAAATTTGAAGTTCTTCCAAGAAATTTAAATTTCTTCACCGTACGCCGTACAGGGATGATTATCCGGATGCTTGCCCCCCTATTTTAGCGGGCCCGAACCCCCGTCTTCCGAGACCAGCCCGCTGCCAAACCCATGTACGCCCACATTACACCCATGATTCAGTCGTTAACCACAGCTCACGCAAAGGCATGCGCAACGCAACCTCCTTCGGATGAAATAACTTGACAACATTTGACCGACAATTCTTCATTTGCTGCTTCTCTGCCTTGCCAACGCCTGCGACTCGGTATATATATGTCAGATGAATTCGGTCCGGTGTGTTTAGTTTACTCGAAAGGTGCCATTGTCTCTGCGGAGATGGAGCCCTGCGAACCTCACAACTGCTACGCGATTCAAAGGACCCTTTATACCATTAACCCAGCAAGAACATCTTACCAATCTTCTAGATGACACCGAGTCTTTTTCTGCCCTGTGGTAATTCCAAGCATTTCTCGGCGTCGGCGCCTTTAGAGAGGCGTGCCCAGCTTCTATCAATGAATCGAGCCACCCAACGACATGGAACCTGGCGAATATCTTACGAATGTATTATCCTTTGTGAGTAATCGAAAGGCCTCTAATTATGCAATAATAGCGGGCTAACCTTATGTATGCAGAGTAACTTCGCATCGATAAACTACGAATATCTTGAACCCCAAGGGCTTCCTCCAGGGATAGCTAGGAAGCTTCTCCAAAAACTGGAAGCAAGCTGGAGGCAAGAGGGACGGCTAGTACATTGCGACACATTCAGAGATGGAATTTGGGCATTTCAAAACGCCTCCAATACTTCGACGGATTCTCCAATATCCAAGGGTACTTCTACAAATACCAGTATCGTTGAGGCGCAAGGAATTCGGCTTGTCTTAAGGGAGAAAGGGATATTTGAACCTGCTAGCCTTGCAAAGAGCAAACTTGTCTCGCCGAATGCCTTGAATAATCCAAACAGCACCTCGTCACCTTCCTCGTCATCCCTTGAAGCGAATATTCGAAATGCACAGCTTCTGAACTCAAGAGCAATGCAGAGCAATGGAATGCCAGAAACACCGATGCATTCTCCTGGGCCCAAACAATCCAACAAGCCAGATGAAATATGGCCATCAACGAGAGAGGTTCATGAAGGGTTTATTTCGGCTGTGCTTGGTTCACTGGTCTATTTTCTTTGCCGTGATGAGTGTCTCGTACCTCTCAATTCACGAACTTTGATTTTGACCCCTACAAAGCCATTAAGCCAGGGTGGGTGCAATAGTAGGCCCCTACAAATAGCAAATGCGATTACACTTGCAACGTTAGATATCAGTCTGACCTCCCTGGGTACACTTGTGGTCAAGGCTCATTCTGATACGGCGTCTGGTCTACAAAGTATTGTAGATAGTCCAGGGGCTTCAACCGCGGTGGTACCAGGCGCTGCGTTGTGGTTAGCACCGGGTGGAAACGCTGCAAAATTTTATGCCACACACGATACGAATCTGCTTTCAAGCTCAGCATCTCAAGTACAGGCAAGTGCTACAGATTCGAAGCTGAACAACTTCAGTGAAGCCTCTATGAAATCATGGCAGTCCAAGTGCCTTGAATGGCTATCTACGAAAGGTATCGATGCTGCTGCCATCGATAGTGGCGGATGGCTATACGTGCAAGTACTCGGCGGTCACTCGCCATACTCAAAATCCGAGAACCAAGGGATACCAATTCTTGAAGGCTTGACCGTTGTTCCTTGGCCAGCTGTACTCTGCTTTCAAACTTCTGGCTCTGGGACTCGCGATTCTCAGCCCAATGGAAAACACATTAACGATGGCCGAGATCCCGTTTCATTTGCCGAGAACTGGTTCACTGGTAGAGATGAGAGAGCAAGTACCATGCTTAAGCGGCAAAAAGAGAGACAGGTAGCTGAAGCGCGATCCAAAGAGCAAGCTGATGTAGAAGCACGTGCGCTGCAGTCAGCCATGCACTCTCCTGCTGTCCTGCGAAGAGCGAGTAATGCTGGCGCAATGTATCCAACGCCGCCGGATGCGATTCATCATCCTATCGGAGCAACCCCATCTTTCGACGGTGCTGGTTCTACGCCAGGAAACTTAAACCCTTTTCTCCAACAGGATACTTCGATCATAGCTCAAACTAGCTCTGGAGTTGGCACGGGCATGGCTGACAGCGATGCAGACATTTGGGGCTCATCTATAAAGAAAGGAAGAGCAATTTCAAACGCACATTTCAATGATGGCGAAAATGATGCTGATGACACGTTTAATGATATTGGAGGGGATCTTTTTGGAGCTGATATCACTGATATCACCGATGCGGACTTCAATTTTTTCGACGAGCCTGATGCAGTTCAGCTTGAGCCACGGATACCTGATTCTGTTGATCTCAATCAAATTCCCGCCAACATAACTCCAGAGAAGTCCCGTGATATCAGAATATCCAATATTAACGGAACGGACGGTCCGGATACTGTTATCCACGAAGAACGAGGGGCTGAGGGGACAGAAGATGAGAAGGCACTGTTGTCCCAAATTGAGAGCGTAGCAAGCGGAACAAACGACGACATATCAAAAAAGGCCAGCAATGTGCCGCCCACGGAACATGTTTTTCGGCCCCCAGTACAGCCTCCTTTCAACAAAGAAGCTATTTATAGGCGACTTACTCTTGGGCCGTTGGCTGGTAGTCAAAAAAATGCGCCTCGACGTGCTAGTACTTTCGACAAGGTGGACTTCGAAAGGGCCTTGTCATCAGTCGACAAAAAGTACAGAGCGCATGGACAATTCAACTTCTCGTCGGTCAAGAAAAATTCTAGACCAACAGATGCTACAGTTCTACCTCAGACGAAGTATCTTAGCAGTCGGAAGAGGATACAAGATAATGCGCCACCATCGAATACTTTCGCGCGGATTTGGATGGACGAAGGGGTGAATGATAAGCTCGAATCTCAGGAGAAGATGGATTTTCTGATGAACTCAGACGATATGAGCCCAACATCCGAACAAGACGATACAAGCAATACTACCGATGACCCATCCTTTCTGCCTAAGCTGGGTCTGGAACGAAGTTGGCTGGCAGAGAGCGCTCAGGGAGATGGAATGAATACTCCTTTTGATCCCATGGCTATCGACTTTGAGCAATCCGCGAGCACACCACAGTCAACGAGCGGCTCACAAATCCCTCTGCTTGATGCAGATCCCGCTGATTGGTCCCTTACCACATACTTCACATCTCCAGAACCCGAGCTTCAGTCAAATACCCTTACGGACCTGGATCGCATGGCAACAGCACAGATTCTAGCTGACCAAGCTGTCTCGGGCACCCTTCAACTCCCAAGAGTCTCCGGGAGTGAAACTCCCCTGCGTCTGAATAAGGCGAACACCACAAGAGAATTGATGCGAAGTGTTACGAAAGCCGCAAAGTCATATTTTAAAGATATCACGCCATGCACAATGCGCTCATTTTTAGACATTCAAGGTATCCCAGTCTTAAATCAAGGGCTTCGACTACCACCACGGCCCATAAACCCCCGAGGCCCAAATCCTTTGGATCCGAGATCGCATAATCCATTTCCTATACACCCTCCTCAGCTTGAAGTTCGGAGATCGGATTCAAAACTTTCGATTCTGCCTCCTGCCATAAACTTTTGGGAGAACCTTGGATTAAGCCCCTGCAAAGGCGCTAAGGATATCAATACTGTCTGCGTCTTTCCCAACATTGATGGTGTAGCTGCGTCCGCAAACAGCTTTCTTGAACAAATGAAGAGTGTGTATGAATCTTTCAGATTGGGTAGTCACAATAGGGTTACCTCAAAAGATCTTATCGACGGCTTGGTGCCTTTTTCTTTCGATCCAGATCAAAATAATGGCGGTGCCAATGCAACAGCTCTTAATCAAATGGTCAGCCGATTATGCAAAGTCCTCTCGACTTTACCCCTCGAAGAAACCAATCTTGTGGTTTATTTTGTCTACCCCGTTGACAACTCGACTCTCTTCGTGAACATTTGCTCCTCTTTTCATGCCCTATTTAACATGTATAGAAAGGCGCTGCTCGATTTGAAGAGGAAACCATTCAATGAGTTGGTCTTACAATTGATACCGTTGGACTTCATATCGTCCCCAACCTCGATTGTGGCCCCATTGCCTTCAGAGTATGCACGGCTCGCAATGGAGGTTTACGACCGATGTATGGATTTTAGCTCTTCATCTTCGAGCCCGGGTATCATGTTAGAGCAGCCTCTTCCTAAGAGTATCGACTTCAAGCTGAACGCAACTCCATCAGCATCTGTACTCCAAGAGAACACCTGCTTTCATATCGCATACGCGCAGAGTATTGATGATCGATGGGTTACAGCTGTATGGACGGACAACAGAGGAACTCAACAAATGACTGCTTCCTATTGTCTCGGGCGTAGAAATGAGCCGATATCGAGGCCTTTCTCAGAGATCGCCGCTGAAATTTGGGATACAACCCTCGATTTCATGTCTCACAAGAAGATCCATTGGCGGGTCATGATTGCCCGTGTCGGAGTAATGGATCCTTCGGAAATCGACTTTTGGACAAGCCTCGCATCAGCAGAGTCGAATGCACAAGTGAGCTTAACGCTCATCACTGTGCAGACCGATCCTTCTTTGCGGCTGTTGCCTCCAGCTGTCACCTTAACACCGAACGGGAATAATGCGACACAGTCGACAACGCCTGTATCGACTCCCCAGCACTCAATTGTCTCCCCTGAGAATTCAACAACACCAGTTCGCGACGCAACAGTAGCGACCCCCAACGAACTCGTTGAGCCAGACGTAGATGCTCGGCTCATAGATTATACCGACCAAAGCTGGGGCGCAGTCCTCGCGCACCGGCTGAACAACTCCAATTCCCTCCTGGAGCTGAATCCTGCGCTTATAAGCGGATACCTAATCAAAAGAGGGGGAACAAACAGCGATGATCCCCCCATCGTTATCGAAGTGAATATTGTACATAGTGAGGTTGTTGGAAATCCCAGGACCTTTCATGAGAGTCTGTTGAGGGAGATATTGGGTTATTATAGGGGGCTTGCGACTTTAGCTAGGGTTAGGGGAGTTGTAGATCCGGTTAAGGATGGGAGACCTTGGCATGTCGCTGCTGCTGAGAAGGCAGTGAAAGCGTTATATATGTTGATGTGACGTGTTGGGCGTCATCTCAGGACCAGGTTGGTCGTATTCGAGAGAATTGGATAATAAAAGACAGGTTTTGGGTATCTAAATGAATTACTGGACGCTTCTGACCTGACTTGAGAGTGAGTGATATTTATTGTTATGATTAAATTTATGATGCCCTACTCTCATCTTGATTCAGGGGCTAAATGAACCCCTGCTCTGCCCTGCCCCTGCAAAGAGTCTCGCCTAAAAGCTGCGGGGTTTTGGAGGGGTAAGACTTCGAAAAAGCTCCTCGACCGTTGCTGAGCTTATCTCACATCCTCTTCATCCACTCCAGCCTCTTCTCACTCTGCTCCAAACCCATCTACTTTTCAAAATAAACAACAACCCCATCGCACAATGGCAGACCTCCCAACCACCTACGCAGGCAAGCTCACTCTCCCCTCCCCTGCCCCTCCACCTCGTCCCTCCCCAAGACCCCCCCAACTAACCTCCTTCTCAGACCCCATCCACATCGCCGTAATCGGCGGGACGGGTCTACAGTCCCTCTCCGGCTACACTCCCGTCGCAGTCCTCAATCCCCTCACGCCCTGGGGCTACCCCTCCTCGCCCATCCACGTCCTGACGCACAACAAAACCCCCATCGCCTTCCTCTCCCGCCACGGCCTGCACCACCAGCTGGCGCCGCACGAAGTGCCCAGCCGGGCCAATATCGCCGCGCTGAGGAGTGTTGGCGTCAGGACCGTCATTGCCTTTAGTGCTGTTGGCAGCTTGCGGGAGGAGATTCGGCCGCGGGATTTCGTGGTGCCGGATCAGGTTATTGATAGGACGAAGGGTATGTTTGTTTATACTATACTATTACGAAATTTGCGGGTTTGGGGGAGAGAGGAATATAGAACTGACGATGGACTGGAATAGGCATTCGTCCATTTACGTTCTTTGAAAAGGGGGTAGTAGGTCATGTAGGCTTCGCAGATCCCTTCGATGCCAAAATCGGCAAGGTATGCTTCAACACACCACTACACCGTCTCCCAAGTCCAAAAGAACAAGCTAACGTATATCATCGAAACAGGTCATCTCAGAGTGCGGACACTCCCTCGCGGGCGAAGGCGTCACCATGCACGACAAAGGCACGATAATCTGCATGGAAGGCCCGGCCTTCTCGACGCGCGCCGAGTCGCACATGTACCGCAGCTGGGGCGGGTCTATAATCAACATGTCGTGCCTGCCGGAGGCCAAGCTCGCGCGCGAGGCAGAGCTGTCGTACCAGATGATCTGCATGGCGACCGACTACGACTGCTGGCACAGCACCGAGGACGTGGATGTGGCCATGGTCATGGGGCACATGGCTGCGAATGGCGAGAATGCCAAGAGGCTGGTGGGCGCCGTGCTGGATGAGTTGAGTAAGGAGCAATATGGGGAGTTGGTGAGGGGGGAGCATTGGGTGGGGAGTGTGAGTGGCATGTTGAAGTTTATGACGAAGGAGGCTGGGAGGGGTGAGGTGGGGATGAAGAATATTGAGTATCTTTTTCCCGGGGTGTGGAAATAGGTGGTGATGGTGGGTGATGGAAAGTGATGAACATATTCCAGCTGGCTACGCATCAACTGCTCCAGCTTAACAGATACAACTCAGTAACTCTAAAATCAAGCGATTCTTCATGTTGGATTCTCTATCTACAAACAATGATGTTCAACTCTTCCAAAACTCAAGTCAGGATATCCCGCCTTCGATGGGAAAGTGTAAATAATGTTAGAAGTCCAAGTGCTATAACGAGGATATCTGGTTATCAAGACCAAAGTCTCCTCGCACACTCGTCAATCTGTAGCCCAGTCACCTCACATATATAAACAGTATATTATACTAAATCTTTCAATTTCCTACGTACCTTACTCCGTAATACTACCAAAGTACAAATTAAAACCCAGATTGACGCCCCATAAAGCTCCAACAAAGAGATATCCCCAGGGGTATCAGTAAGCAACCGCCTAGGAGAACACACGCATCCGACCCAGAACCCAAAAAGACCTCCACTTCCATAGAGAAACCAACAAATGAAAATGTTTGTTCAGATGGATAAAAGCACCTAATCCTCCAAGGCGATATGTTCAACGTATGTCAGAACAGGACAGGACAAAGGAAATACCAATTTAGCGTAGTGGCGCGGTAGTAATTTGTGGGTAGGACAGACATCTAGTCATGGCCACCACCGTTAGACATGCCAGCAACCTTCTTCCCATTAACCTCGCGCTCCGACATCTGGTCCGCAAGCTTTCCAAACTGCCACTCAGGGAGCGTGATGCCAGTTTGTTCGTTGATTGTAGACATCAGAGGAGGGAGCATCTGGTACATGTTGCGGATAGAGTCGACGCCGCCCATTCCGGTGCCCTGACCCTCAGAGGAGGAACCCTCGCCGCCAGCCTGCGCGCCGGTGTTCCAGATGGTCATCTTGGGGTTGAGACCGCGGACAGCTTCGGCGTTGGCTTTTGCAAGGTCCGTGTAGACGCCCTTTTCGATCATGAGGTATTGAACCAAGCCGGCTGGGCCGCCAAACGCTCGTGATAAATCGGCGTATGCGCCGGCCATGGCTGACATACCAGCAGCTTCCTTCTGTTGGCGGACGAGTTGAGCCTCGGCGTCCTTGGCTGCGGCGAGGAAGGAAGCCTCTGCGTTGATGCGGACTCTGTAGGCGTGAGCATCAGCGGCGGTCTGTTCGGCGAAAAAGGCTAAGTGAGGTGAAACGTCAGCTGTGGATTTCACGACTACTTCAAGGGAACGTACCAGCTTGGGCTTTGGTCTTCTCCTCGTATTGCTTAGCATCGGAAGCTTGCTGCTTCGATTCTCTAGCAATGGTAGCCTTGACGACATCGCTGGCTCTGAGTCTCTCAAGCTCGGTAAACGCACGCTTGGTTTCAACTTCCTTTCGGAGTTCTTCGTCGCGGGACTCGGTGGCACGAGTCGCCTCGATTTGAGCAATGCTCACGTCACGGTTGAAAGCTGTCGTACGGGTAGCAAGAGTAGCTTCGGCCTGGGCGCGCTCGGAGTCACGCTCGGTTTTTTGGACCTGAGTAACGTTAGTATCCCGTTTTCATCACACCTCTGCACCAATCTATAACCTCCACCCAGGTTCACGTCTTCTCTCACGTGATGACATCTTTCTCGGCATTGCGAAAAGGGTTACATACCGCAGTCTCGGCGTTGATCTTGGCAATCTCACGGTTCTGCTCTCCGTGACGTTGAGCCTCTCCAACATTACCTCGTCTTTGTGCCTCAGCTACATCGATACGAGCTTGATTGATGGCTCCCTCGGCCGCTTTTCGGGAGAGAGACTCAAAGTAAGATGATTGGGGAGCATCACGAAGCTCCTTGACGTTGGCGTTGTAGATTTTAAGGCCGAATTGGGCAAGTTCTTCCTTGATGTTGCGGAAAATGCGTCTCTTGAATTCATCACGCTCGGTGAAAATTTCTTCCACTACAAGTTCTTAGAGTCAGCATTGATTGACCTAATCAATAAATCTGACAGGAGTTCGGAAGTATAAAGGGAGCTCAAAAATGTCAGAATCTTAGAATTTCCGGAGATTCTTTGGAGCTCCCGGCTCTACCTATCCGAATAAGGGGGAACCCGAGCGGGGAAAGACATACTGGTCATAGAACTGACGAGGACTCGGGTTTCACCCTCAATGATGCCCTTGACGATCTTTTCAATATGCTGGCTATTGGCGTCACTTTTCTTATCGCCTTCAGCAAGCAGCATTGCATATTTTATCAAGGCATCGCCTTTATCCTCAGGGTTATGTTCAACGCTGCTTCCGTCGCGTGGGGCCTGTCCGGCAACTGCACCTCGTTGGTTGCAATCAGGGCCGACTGTGAAGACTACGGGAAGGAGGAATTGAAGTTTCTCCCGTGTCATGGCCTGGAGATCCCTGTGAGTGGAGGGTCAGTGGACTGCCTGTGTAACGCTTAATGCAAAAATCCAGAAGTTGGGTTAAGTCATTGGGAATGAGATTTCAGATGTTTCCACCCGTAAAAGTGGAAAACTTGGTAAGGGATAAGACTATCCAGTTCACTTACATAGGGTAATCGCGCGGCTGGACTGAAAATTTTCGACACTACAGTATGTGAGTAAGGAATGGCATAAAGAATGTAATGGGTGTTTGTCACTTACTCTTTGAAATGGAAAGATCCAGCCACTTTTGGCAATCTTGATGGTTTTGATACCTGCGCCAGTAATGGCCAGATAAGCGTCCGGAGTGGCAATGGAATAACGCATTGTGGTGTATTAGATGGAACGTATTTGTGATGTTGTTGAATATATCAATGAGAGAATCGGATACCCCAAATACGAGGTCAGACGATTGGTAGAGGAATGGTGAGAGAAAAATATAGTATGGGGGTTTGCATATTTAAGTAGGAATGACAAGGCTGAGTGTTAATGCTACCTTAATTTCAGACGGAAGGAGGTAGCGTCCCAGGTTCCTAAATTGATGTCAGCTATAGAAGCCCATTCCATCATGTGATGGTTAGTTATAGTGAGAGTTCTATTCACCTTCCTTGATATGGATTTAGTTCTTCAAACAAGGCTGTGACGGCTTGACGACGGCAATATGCCGGAACAGAAGAATTAATATGCCTCACTCTACCCGCAAAATAGAAATGTGAAAACAGTAGACCCCGGGGAAGATCCCAGAACGATTGCTCAAACAGAGAACGATCTGTTTGCAGCCACCCCACGTGTGCTTGTGTGTGGCTATACGACAAGGCTGCCACATGTCAGATTTGGAGCAATCACCCCATACCTTAGGGCAGATGGCACAGGGTTGCAATACAGCGCACTATTACTCTGTAAGCAGGTAGTTACATAGAAGCAGGGCGTTTTGACATTCCAGGGGCGGCAAACAGAGTGAGGCATTTCATCCCGTCTCCATGTCACACCGACCAGTAACTGGCAATCCTGGTGCACTGCCCCCGCATCTGGGGTGAGCATTAGAGTAGGGTACAGTATTCCATACCCTAAGCTGAGCCGTGACTCCGTCTTGTTAGATGGATCGGAATAGAGATGAGCCATGTTTGTACCTACCTAGGTAGTTGGCTGTGCATTGCTCAGCATGAGAATTGGAGTTGCGATAGGCCCAGTAGCCAAGATACGGTATAACGGGTGCCTAACTGCGTTTAGCGTACGCTACAGTGACCAGGTACCGAAAAGATCCGCACGACTCCACTGATGAGCCTCATTTTTGCGGGCGGTGGCCCTTGCTTGCCCTTCTAGCTCCCTTCTAGAAGGTCCAGCTGACTGACAGGTTGACAACAGGGCATACTCCCTATATCTCGACATCCACTTTTGATTCAGCGGGTAATATGCTAATATTTTGCGCCAAAGGAACATTCAAACCAGCGGAAGAAGAGGGGAAGACATTTCTGCAGGGAGGCATGCTGGCTGGGGCAAGGCAGTCTTTAGGCCTGAATACCCTATTGTCCAATGACTCCGATTCCTCCCAGAGGCACGGAACCGGCCTCAGCATAGCCCTCCTCTCCTGCAAGATCCGAACCCTTGATCCGATGCTTTGCTTCAACACGGCACGGGTAGGCAGTAGGTACAGTACTAAGAACCTTAAAGCTCTCCACGCCTCTTCACCTGAGAAATGTACTTGATAATATTGGTATCCATCGTTCAGCTCGACAGCCTCACATTACGGAAGTGCGTGCCCGTTCTCTTGGCCGGATCCTAGCTTGCAGGGGCGGATCCTTATCGAGACTTTGGGATTTCTTCGTGACTTCCTTTCCATTACAGTAGCTGGGGGTTAGTTTCGTAGATTCTCGACGGGGCCCCAGATTCACAACTCCACTGGAGCCTTTCCCTTTCAACGTCATTCATACTAAACTGTAGCGTCAGGTGACCATCCGAGCCATAATTACTCAACCTGAATCACCTCATCGATATCGACCAGCAGTACTTTACGGCCATTACCATATCTGACTGCCAAGCTATTTCAAACACATCGCCCAAGCCATGGATACCAAACCTCCCATCCCGCCTTCAGCCCCTTTCGACGATGCCGAGGCAGCACCTCCCTCCTATACGGAGAGCATCGACACAACCTCTACCTCTTACTACTCCACCCAAATCCGCTCCCAACTCTCCGACCTAACCCACCAAATATCCTCTCTGCAAACCCAGAAAACACTCCTCTCCCACGCCCAAGACGAGAAGATCCTCGCCCTCCTTACCACCCAGATCCAAATCTACCTCTCAGACTTCGCCAACTCAGGCCTGAAGAAAGGGACCCTGATCCTAGTCCCAGCGAACGGCATCACAGACGAGAATGCCCTGCCTTCAGACTACGATTTCAAGAACGCGGACGAGTATGATTCGGTTGCGAGGGTGCGGAGCAAGCAGGATGCAGCTCGCGATGAGTGGTCGTCGGGCGCGGGAGAGATGATGTATTGGAGAGATGAGGATATGGCGCTACGGCTAGCGGGGACCTTGAGACCGCCTCCTGATCCCAGAGACATGGAGCTGCCGCCCAGGAAAGAGCAAGTTGTGGCGACGGCTGAGGAGCCTAAATCCAGGGGCTTTTGGAGAAGTAGGAAGAAAAGCGTCACGAAGACTCCTGATCCTGCCGTCGTTGTTGAGAGGAGAGTTGATACTAAGATGCCGAGCACGAATGAGCAGCCTCGTGATAAGGTCGTGATGGATGTTAGAGCCGAGGAAGTGGTGTTTAGGACGGAGAATGAGCTCGGGATCTATGGGACTGAAAGGGGATGGGGGATTGTGTTGAAGCTCAGAGTGATCTTGGATGGAGATCGGAGATAGGTTATACTTTTATCTTGTTATGTAATGCTAATGAGAATCATTCTTCCAGGTTCTCTTTCCTTTTCCCATTGGTCTTGTTATCATCGCATCACGCCACCCAACGTATTGGATTTCTCTCATTTGCTATTCTTTTCGCATCTTCTCATTAGAAAGACTGCCCCCAAGTTTCAAAGTTCTCAATCGAGGAGACTACCTTATTTACCGAGTACCAAATCTTCGAATTCCTACCTGGCGAACTCGCGAAATGACGAGCGGTGGACAGACACTGTGGAACTCGAGATCCAGGCAACCCTTCACAATACACTGACTGACACTTGGCATTCTGCTTCGTCTGGGAAACCACTGCTCTGCATTTACATTTTCGCTTACACGTACGTACACTGTTCTAATGTAGGGTGTCTGAGATACTGACGTGATACTGAATTCGATAATCGAAGTAGATGGATGCGTGCGCTAGTACTGGCAAGTGCCTACCTATGATATGCAGACTGCAGTCCCAAGAATGGTGTCAAACTCGCTCTGCTCATGCTATGTATTTCATACCGACCCTTAGTTCCATCCTCCCTTTACATTGACGACAAACATCAAAGACCGAGGAAGTTTCTCGTCGACAGTTTCGCTTCAAGCCTTCATCGTTGGTAAAGGGCCTGGGGAGGGAAATTCATCCGGTAGATTATGCTTCTCATTCGGACGACCACAGACGGATTTTGAGATTCAACTCGACTGCCAGCGCTTGTTGACTTGACGGGTTCTTGTAATGGGACTTTGGCAATGCCTGCAATTCCTGGGTGCGGAAATGCTTGGTGCGCAACTTTGTGTTGGGTGGGTCACAACATAACATATTGGCTGAGACGGCTGCAGGATTTTACTAGAGCAACTATAGCGATACTACTGTACGCTTATTGGTATCAGTGCCAAGTTCGCCGGAAGTGCAGAGTCGCTCTCCTCACATAGCCGGCTTGTACTTTTCCTCTTAAGAGACAACGACCATATCGCTAGCTGATTTCACAACCCTCTTATTCTTCAGCATCTTTGGAGGTTGACTTTTACTCCTGCTAATGAGTATTGTCTTCTCTTCACATATATTGCAAATACACACCATAAAGATGTTTCTGGGGCATTGACGGTACGGAAAGGGAGATAAATTAATGTATTCGGACCTTGAATTACTCACTCACAACAGTTATTATTACTTGCGAGTTGTAAAGGGTTGCGAGGTGCTTATCGATCTGTCAGGTATGCTTCTTATTACAGACCATGAAAAAAGCCTAGTTGACCATAACGCCCTTTATGTGTCTATCAAATCAGAAAGTCTTATCATCGATCGGCCTTAAACCTCAACACACATCTCCCCGTCAAACCCACCGGCCTGACTGAAATAATACCCCCTCTGATTCGTCACAACCCTCTTCCCCCCCTCCACAAAATCACAATTAAAATGCGTATGCCCGAACGCCCAGACCTTCACATTCGCACTCCTCCAACACTCCTCCCCCGATAAATCACTCGCAAACCCCGACGAGATCTTGCTTTGCGCATGAGCGGGATCAACAGCCTGCACAGAGGTGGTGGGACTGTGATGCGTAAGAATGAGGATCGTGCGATCTGTCTCTCCCGAAACAGAGCGCACTTGGGCGTTGAGCCACGCCAAATCCGAGGCGTGCGCTGCGTTGTGCTGGTCTACGGACCACGCGTCTATCTGGTAAAAATCGTTGAGGCCGAAACTGACGTGGTCGGTTTGGGCGGGCAAGATGTGCGAGAATAGCGTGCAGCCTAGGATGGTGAGTAAGGGGGAAAGGTCGTAGCGGGTTTGATCGAGGAGAATGAAGGAGCCGAGGCCTTTATCTGACTGCTTCTTCTCGCTCATTTCTTGTGAGAAGGTCTGTATGCTCTGTTTGGCTGTTGCCCAGTCGCTGTGATAGGGTTCGTGGTTGCCTAAAATGAGGAAGACGATTTTGAAGTTGCAGAGCTGCTTTGAGATGAAGGCAAAGTATTCTGCGTCTTTTACGCATCCGATGTCGCCGATGAGCGCGAGGTATGGCGCTTTGGGCGCGATTTCGAAGACATCGTAGCCTTTTGGGGCTTCGAGGTGAAGGTCGGACAGGATTTGGATTGAGGTCATTGTTGGATTTGGTGGTTGTGTCGTGTCGTGCTTCTGGAGCGTAGGAAATCTAGATTCAGTAAGACATAGCTACAGTAGCTTTCTAATATGGAAGCAAAGGACGAAACGACCATGTCAACGACTGGTAATCTCTGGCCTCTGCTTAGGACCTTTTTGACACACCCGCGACTAAAAGTCTCAAATACTCTTGGTTCAGCAAAGGAGTATCCTCAAAGGGACTTTTCCCGCTGACTTGTGACTTCACATATTACACTTCAAGAACCGTGGCCACGGAGCGACCAGAACTACAACTCGGCGAAGACCTTGGGGAAAACGACAAAGCGCTTACAGGTTTCAATCGGAAAGGCTGTCCAGCCAATTATAACTTCCTGAACGTAGGTAAAATTATGTTCGGATGTCAAGGCTTGGATGGCGGAATAGGTGAAAGTTCCATGACCGATATAGAATGCAGCATTGGAAAAGTCGATCCAAGGTGCAATATTGAAAAGAGGCCGCGCATTGATCGGTTGAACTTTGGATTGGATTATTAGTCAGCAGGCACCATAAAACCACCACCACCAATTCTATATCTTTAGCGTACTTGACACTTTATCTTTTACAATAAAGAGTCACCTACCAAACCCGAGTATGCTCCATGCATATCACCGAAAAAGCGCTATCCGGTTCTGCAACCATCGAAAGAATAAGTACCCGCACAAAGATATATATCTAGTGGATCCAGCCCCGTACATCCGGACAGACACTTTCGCTAGACAGAAAACTTTCTTATTGTAGGCTAGCAGGGTACCTAGTCCGCTACTAATTTTAGTATAGCGCTTAATGTACCCTAGTAGCCTACCTGTAATAAAATTTTCTATATAAAAAATTTTTCCTATATAACCCTACTATTATATTAATACTTTCTTCTGCTTAGAACTATTACTT
>QGMG01000299.1:0-36080 GCA_007825325.1 Lachnellula cervina | reverse complement strand
GGTAGTTTTTCGACTGCTCGTCGTAGCCCGGCCACCCGACGGCCAGCGCATCCGACGCCGTGCGCATATGCGCGCCGTAGAACTTGCCCTGCTGGATGGGGCCGCTGAGGTTGAGGTTCAGGTCGTAGGTCTTGCTCATCGAGTACAGGATGACGGCGGCGAGCCGGCGCACGTCTTCGCGGATCAGCAGCAGCCGGCCGTAGGTGGCGACGAAGTCGGGCTTGTCGTAGCTGAAGGGCCAGCGTAGGAGCTGCATGGGGAAGGTGACGAGGACGGGTTCGGAGCGTGAGAAAGGGGGCGCGTTGTCGTTGAGCCATTTGTAGAATTCGCGGCGCCAGTATTGCGGCTCGTCGATCATGGTGTTGGCTTTTGGGTGGTGCTTGATGGAGAGTTCGTGCGGGTCGACTTCGTGTTCTTCGTTGGTGGATGGGAAGTCCGCAAGGTCCTGTTGGTGATCGTAGAGGTGGATCTGGGGGCACGCTGTGCGGAAGGAGCTGGTGAAATGATCCAGGTCGAAGAAGTACGTGAATGGGTAGTCGATACCGGTGAAGAGGTCTGATAGTGAGCTGTCTCCTCGCTTCATGATTCTAAGAGGTGTCAGTATTAATGTTGCTTTACTTTCAGCAGCGCATCGCAGGATTGTGGGTAACCAGTCCTGTGAAACTTTTACACCCAGCACCTTGTGCTGCCAGGGCATTATTTTACTGTCCTCAAATTCAACAAGATCTAGGGATTCTTACTGTGGAACAATAACTCCAGTTGCTGATAACCGTTAGCTGGCGTTCAAGTCAAAAATGAAGGTGCACATACCACCAGCCTCAATAGCAAATCTATAACAATTCAACATCATATTCCTCACATTGCCCATTCCCCCAGGTGCAGCCTTGCACTTGATGATGAGTCCCGGCGTGTATTCCTTGCTCCTGCACAATGCAGCCAACGGCTCAAGATTATACGGCCCATCGATTTCCGTCCCCAACATATCCTTGATAAACGTTTCGTTTGTGGCTGTAGGCGCCGGGACATTTGAATGCCCCCCAAACGTAGGGAGCCCATTCCCTCCTGGACTGGGGAAGAAATACCAAGTGGTCCAACAGAGAAGCAGCAGGACAAAGGCAAGCCTTGGTGGGTTTAAAGCTGAATTGGAAGGCCCCATTGCGCCGTTTGCTTTTCTTTCTTTCTCAAATACACAAATGACGGACTGCCTGACTGACTATGAAGGACTGTGGAAAATGAAAAGAGAAAGACAGTGAGACGCTTGGGACTTACGGCATGTTAGCGGGTAGTGACATAAGTATATGAGCACGCAAACAGGCCAACGCGGCGCAGAAAGAAATGTTAACATGATACCAACCCAACCCAACCTAGGTAGCTCATCCCATCTACTTGATCTAAATTTAATAGGACCCCAGCAACCTTGGGATCCTGCAGAAAAAGCAACTAATGCCGAACCATGTTAGGCTGCGTGCAAGTCTACCTTAGGTAGAGCTAGCCAGCGCACTGTGCTGACTTGCAAATATTAGATTAGGTTAGCAACCCTTCAAGATGACAGTGAGAGTGAGGGTGAGGGTGAGAGTGAGTGGATGCTTGAACAAGCTAGTTCACAAACGGAGTCAGGCTGAGGAAGAGACGGGATTTCCTACCAGCGTCTAGAAAGTGGATACCTCTGCCCAACAAACGCCAATCACAAGCCCTACCACCAGAGGCTACTTATGCCCCTCTCCTCTTCTGTAGGATGCCGATGAGATTAGAGTTATTTTTGATACCGAAAGAGGCTCAGCAGTGCAGACTTGATCAAGTACGTACCTTGTCGTCTCGAGAAACTACACTACCTACCCACCCCATTACAGTACAGTACCACAGCACATTCCAGGTCCCCAGGCTACAAGGCAGGACTAGAGGGCTCTTTGCATTCTAATTTAATACACCCCAGCCCAGTGCTGCAGCCAGAACAATGGTTTTTTCTTTTCGTATCTCAGTAGGTGAAGATCCGCGGGTTTGAGTAGGTATTGGGAACTACCAGCTTCTGGGGACAGTCGCGGGGCGAGACTGTCAATAGTGGCTCAGCGCAGCCAAGGTGTGCAAGCCATGGAGTACCTAATTCTTGTAAACTCCGGATGTTGTAATCCAATCAGGAAAGAAAATTAGGGCTGCCGTGACCATAAGGTAATTTTAGAAATAATTAGTGGATATTCCCAGCATCCTCCCGTCCCGAGACATCCTGGATCCAAAATCCCAAATCGGGGGGTTCTGCTGGAGGCCAAGCTAAGCTGATGGAGCGTTAGCATTTGATAGACCCGGATTATTCATGCCGTTATATACGGAGGTACAGCGGTGAAGTAATATCCCGCCCATATAACTGGAGAGAGAAAGGATAACTAGGTACTAATGCGGAGCATTATAAATGGGGCATCTGCTTACTATTCATCGTTTAACCTTCATCTGAATCCCGATTGGCCACTCCAGCGAGCTGACCCCCATAATAGGTTAGGCTCAGCCTCCCGAAATCAAACCGGCCTCTGGACAAAATACCAAGCGACCTGAAATATTAAAAAAATACAATTACGTTTTACACCAGTACACTCCCATCCCCATCCTCATCTCATCGTTTACACCACCAATCCAATCCAATCCAGTCCTCCATACCCCATCGCCTACCGTTACCAAACCAGCATTTTAGAATAGGATTCAAAAACTGCTTGTTCCTTACTCCCTGCCGTATTACCGTGTACTCCGTATTATTGCGGTCAAAGCCGTATTACCGTAAGCCGTCAAAGCCATGCAAGTCTCGTATGCCTTCCTTCCCTTCCCTAGTCGAGAATGTCAGCACTTAATTATTACGACCAGCGGGACATCTTGATAGGCATCGACCGTACTCCGTAGAACAAGATTGAACGTAACGGGATAGCCGTCCGTTTCTAGTCTGTAATTCGAAATCCAAACCCGGGGTCCCGGTGGGAGTAGAGTGTACGAGTATGGCGTATAGGGATAGGTAGGTAGTCTTCGAGTGGGGGAATACATGGTGGGCATTGTTCCACGCCGCACGGTTTCCTCGCACTGCGATATCAGTCTAGAATTCTTTCTTCATATCCATCATGCTCAGAGACTCGTGGTGGGTTTCTGAGACCGGTAACATGACCAATGGCGAGGGGGTAAAGCGTTTTCAAATCTCGCGAGCAATATTAGTATCATCCCGTTTCAACAATTTTCTTCATTTGTGGATCGTGATAACAGTTGTCTTGTGTATACCAGGACTCCCATCATCCACCCCCATCTTATTCTCCTTCCTTTCCCCGCGCGACATCACCCTCGCAAGGCTGAACCACGCCGATGCTTTATTCAAAGACCTTCTGCCCGCGGTAATCTGCGTAGTAACCGATGCTCGAGGGCTCAAGCCCAGCATATCGGCAAATTCAGGACTGTAGTATTTCGCGCTGACAGCACTCCTGTCGTGTCTATTCGGAAGCCTGCTTTCGCCCGTCACGCTCTCCTCCTCCCCGACCTTGGAGTCGACGGCTTTGGCTGAGAAGAAGAAGACGGTGTTGAGCAGAGGGCGCAGTGTAGCGATATTCGCGGCTGTGATGGCGATTGCGGGCTCCACCATCGACCATTTGACGAGGTTTATTGCTTCCCAGGAGTAATCTTTGGTTTCGGTGAGGCTTCTGATGTAGACGATGCGAACGATGGTGGCGGAACTCGCACTGTGATCATCAGTACCCATTTCAAGAAACTTTGGACGAGCTGGATGGATGACATACAAGAAGCCGAGGGAGAGGATGAGAATGACTGAAACTTTGGTTCGCGGGGTCATCTGCATCTTCCGGACGAAGAAGATGGGAAGGATTCCAAAAGACCAGTCTGTGATGGCGGACATTGCAGCGTGCGCATCTACACATCAAATAATCAAGTCAGTATCCCGTCTTTTGGCACATTTCGAGGAGCGAGTGCAGCCTGCCTCCTCTCCTGGAATTCTATATATACCACTTACAAGTCACATTTGCAAGTATAGGACTGCGTAAGCACGAGCCTTGACTGTCTTCAAATTGGGTCCACAAGAAATCGATCGGCGTGCACTGGAAAAGCAGAAAGAAAAAATAGGTTGTGGTGAATACCATGACGATGATCAGAGTTGAGTAGACGACCCGCGTCTGGTACTTCTTGCTGCAAAGGCGCAGGAAATATGCCCCGATTGAGAGCTTGGCAACTGCTGTCGTCGTAACGTAAAGAAGTTCGCAGATAAAAATAGTCTAAGGACATCAGTTACTGGCGAATACGTTGTTTGTATTTCCCCGTACCTTGAACCCTGCTTCCTTGTCGCTCGGCGGGATGTTTTTCATGTGCGCACCTAGTCCATATTGTTTCGCTGACAGAAAGAGAGAGCAGAGGAGAGTTAGGAGGAGCTTGTGGGCATCAGCTAATGGTTCAAGAGAAGACTTGGGAGGGGGGAGGAGGGCTACCATGGTTGCAAACATGAGCCAGTCCTCTTGGCCAACGAACTTCAGTATCCTTGTCCGAACATGCAAGCGGAGGAGGGCGGATATCCACGTCAACGAGAGGGCCATTATCGCAATGCCAGTAACCTGCGAGCCTCGGGTGACCCCTGTATACATTGCGAATCGGTTGGTCTGGTATATTGAAGGGATCAGAAAGAATTGTAATATGAGATGACCGGCTTCAAAATTATACAACCGGAAGCCGCATAGGAGAAGAGCACCCGAGAGGAGACATTAGGATCTAATATATGAGGTAGAGGCAGGGAGCGATGTACAAGTAGGGATGGGGTAGTAGTGTGAAGATCAGGCATTTCGAATCGACTGAAACGATTTTCTCCTAGCGCGGAGAGTCAGCTCGCGCTGTACTGCGCTTGCTGAAGACATTGGATATACTTTCTTTAGGGAAAGTTTATTCGCCAAGACCATCGCCACGAGGCGCAAATCTAGAAATTTGATGTTCTGAAACAGATAGCGAGATAGAAATGACTAATAAGAAGACGAAAATAATAATGTTATATCTGTCCGGAAAAAAGAGAACTTAAACTTGCCAGGTGTATGGCGGGATTACCGGCTCCCACGAGTCTGCAATCAATACCAGAGAAAGGATGATGCGATCCATACTTTAATTCGATCGCTGAACCCTAGAACAGCACAGTACCAGTAACTCGCCCTGTGATCCGTACGGAGTAATCCAGCACTTGGGTCACCAACGGCCCCAATGGCCAACTCCAGCTGAATCGATAGTCGCTCCAGCTGCCGATGGATGGCCTGGCCAGATCAGATCAGAGGCCAATGAAACATGATCGAGGCCTGAATAAGTATAGCGAGAAAAACAGATCTGGAGCTATTGACGGGACCTAAGGACAGGGAGATAACCGAGGCTGCGGATCTGCGAGGAAAGCGGGCTCTCCAGGCGGGTAAATGTGAGTCCCTGTACAAATATGAAACAGAAAGAAGGTATTGCCATCTTATTAAGATTTGGAAAGATAATCTGCTGGAGTGATTAAACAAAGTCAGCGTAACCCTCAGCCCAAGCAGGATCGCATAAGAGCCAAAAGATGCGGTCTTTTTTTGACAGTTGCTGGTCTGAAGCTTAGACAAGTTTTAACAGTATGGTCGTGTGAAGGTGAACCTCAAAGTAAGTATGACTTTATCCCTATACCTACCAGCTTACCATATTTAGAGGAGGGCTGTAACAGAAACCCGAGAAGTTACAACAAGTTAACTCCAACAGTGGTTTTACGGCCTTCTCCACAAAGTCGTAGTGGAGAGGAAAAACCAGCACCATGTATAATGTGCCAGCGGCGTGGGACATTATTAAGAGTTAATCATGGTGAGTGCCGCCTTTGTTCAGCTAGCATAAGGAGCATATTAGGCCTTTGTGGAGAAGGCCGTAAAACACTGTAGGAGTTAAGAAGTAGCAGCAAGAAACGTAAAAATATATCTGCCGATTGTTCATTCCAGCAGACGACCCACTTCCACAATACAACTCCGCGGGTTTGTACATGCATGCTATTGGTGGGAAAGACCCAAAGAGTACTGTAAAATGCCCAGGCCCAAGCCCATGGACCGAAAATGCACCAACAGCTTTTCACATCCGGCATCCTTAAGTTATACTCCGAAAAGCCAGCCCGAAACCTTCATTCGGTATTGCATTACCAGACTGCGCCTCAAACCGATGGCCAAACAGTGATGTGGACCGTTTGCGAGGCGTATTAGGTATTTGATAGCCAATGAATCAGACACAATGTTTTATTGCTCTAAGCCACAATTTGAGTTGTTGAAATAAGTTGAAATCAAATGCATCTTCCGAGCTGGGTTGACAGATTCGATTAACTGCCCAGCCGTAGAGCAAACCCTTTGCTGGAGTCGAAGATGATCTCAGATATAGAGTTGATTCTTCTCGTGGGTGCGTGGAGTTGGATCGCGAGTCTCGTGGGTTGATGTTGTAGCTGAGCTGCAATGAACAGATTGGACATAGACTCCCCCAACAATTTGATCATGAAAGCCATTTCCTCCTGTTACTAGAGCGATCATTGCGCTTCCCCGAACCAATAAAGCCATAAGTATCATCGCAGATCCAAAAGGACAGCGTGATTTCAAAGGCTCGGTACTGTGTACTAGTGACGCTTCAAATCCTGAGAATCAGACATGACAAAAAGGGTACACAAATCGGTTATTGCAAACTTGATGAGTAGTGAAACTTCTCCCAGAACTTTCTTCCTAGCGCATGTAGTTAGTCGAGCCACTCTAGTAGATGCATCTAATGCAAATGCAGGAGGGGGACTCACCTTTGAAGATGTGTACAGTACGTACGCAGTAGAGGCAATGTTGGGCCCACGAGTAGAGCGTGCCTTTGCAAGATGGCTTGAAACTGGTTCAAGGATCTCGTAACTAAAATACGGGAAGTTTAAGCTTATAATAGTTGATATTGCTAGATGTGCCTATCTTATTTGAGGAATAGAGAATCTTGGATATTTTTGCTGAGGCCGACACGTATTGAACTGCATTGAAAGACGTCCATTTTCAGTTTGATGATATGGCTATGTCCGAGATAACAGGAAAGATTAAAACAGTTTCTCCGCTGAAGAATAAATGTTGTATTATTAAACCTTGTATCGATTGAGAGTCTGAGACTCATTTGTGTTAAAACGCAGCAGGTTTTAGAAGACGTTTGAGCCAACGCTCTGTAGGCCAGAAAAAGATACATCGACTAGAACGGTTGTGAAGTCAAGATGCAGGTCATATAGAATATGGGTTTCAGTCAAGAAACTGGCGGCGGAGGAGGCTGATATTTGGTTATGGGACAAAAAGAATAGAAAAGTGGTTGAAGTGGAACTAGGGTTTTACTTTTTAGGCGTTACGTGGCTGAAAGAACTAGCGCTAACAGCTTCAAGTTTGATTATCCTCAATCTCAATACGTGCTCCTGTAATATCTGATATGTATACGTATCACATATTATTGCATGTCTACGGTAGTACGTTAGTTCTTTCGATTCCCAACAACCTTTAAATCTAGAGTTTGTTTTACTAGGACGATATTATTTATCTTCAGGAATTTCCAGGCCATCAGGGGTTTCGATTACAAATTTTGTCTCCGTGCTTTGAATGAGGGGAGACCTCGCATTAGAAGAGGGTAATTCCGTATTCCGTAATGGCAAGGCGTTCACCAGACTTCTTCTCAGCTTGGCCTTTTAGGCTCTTTCTGGATAGTAGGTGCATAAATTTCCGCGCTTTTAATCAACATAACATGTCGCTCTATCATAATATTTTGTGTAATATTTGCTTCCCTGGGGTTCTTGTGGCTGGCTCCGAGATATCCTCAAATTGAGCTCAGCATGTCCAACTATAAGGCTGCTCTGCTCTGCTTCTTGCCGTGACTGACGGGTACAAATCGCGAGGAACGCAAGAAGGAAAGGAAACATTCTGTAGCCCTGATAGCCCAAGGTAGTTGAACTAGTCTCACTGACACTCTCACTCTCGAGAAATGATTGGGCTTCAATCGAGAAAATATTTTATGGTGGTGGTGGTACACCCTCTTCCTCCTTTCTCCGCCTCGGCTTCAACATTAATAGAATAAACATCCCGATAACAAGCAATATCAGCAAGAAAATAATCCTCCGCTTCGTCCCCTTCCTCTGATACCCAGATGCAACCTTCAGCTCCTTATCCGCGGCCTTGACATCCACCGCCATGCGCTCCACATTGTAATCAATCCGATCCAGCATTGTGCCTTGGTCGATGATCATCCCTTGCAGCTCTTTGAATATGTCGGCGAGTTCGATGATGCCTTGTGCTATATCCATTATCTCGCGCTCCCGCTGCATTATGGCTGCATCGTTGGAGGTGAGCTGTTTTTGAGATGTTTGTTGCAGTGCTGATTGGGAGTAGGATTTGTCGGCATCGGATTCCATTAGGGAGGGGTCGGTGAAGTTGCTGTAGAGTGGTGTCGAGGCGCGGTCGGCTTGTGGGTTCATGCCACTTAATCCGCGGAGTTCTGGTTGAGTTAGCTTTGTGCTTCGTTTGACAGAGGGAGGACAAGTACTTTTCAAGTATGCACTCTGCTTTTTCCTAAATCCTGCGCTGGCTTCTTGTACTCGTCCTGCCAGTGATATCTGGATATTCCTCGCCATTGTCTCTTCTCCCTTGCTAATACCCCCAGAATGGCTGGACTCTCTTACTAGCATCTCTACCCTCTGAATGGCCTTTTGACAATCGTGAAAACCTCGCGTGATATCTTGCGTCAAGCTCTCAATCTCCGCCTCCTCACTCCTCTTCACTTCCTCATCATCGAATCCTGGTAGCACATGCTTCTGGTGTAGCTTCTCTAGTTTTACGCTCTTACTCGCTATATCGGCCAAGTATTCCGTGACCTCATCACTGATATCTGCCCATCTTGGAGGTAACAAATCCATCTCAATCACCGCATCGCCGTCGTCTTCGAATGCGCCGGCAGACATAAGCCCTTGGCGTTCCGAGGACCCGCCCCCGATAATGCTGTCGCTGTAGCCATTTCCAGATGCACTGCTGCTGTATTTTGGCTTCTTTGCCGGGTGGTGCGCATACGATTGCCGGTAGGATATGTAACTGTGTTGGTTGTATAATTAGCCTGGGACAGGTATACGTGGAAGCTGGGTTGGCTTACAGATTGGTGCGATCGCGCCACATGGCGGACGCAAGTTGAGCTTGCGCTCTCTGCCTTTGTAATGTATTGGATTTCCTAACCTTTCCAAGTTCTGGATTCGAGTAATATCATGGATGTGGTGAGGTCTTGAAGCTGCAAGTGCATGGTGGTTGAATGTTTGTCGGAGCTCCCCAAGCTGCCCGAGCCGCATAATGGCTTTCTTGGCTCTGGCTGGGCATTAGTTGCACGTACTGTCGAATCTCGACTCGCCGTAGTCAACTCCACTCCACTCCACCCCAGCCCACCACCAAACCCAGCCCAGGCAGGACAAAGCTTCAACTTCACGAAAACATCAAATCCTACGCAACGCACCACGTCGACGAGAAGCCTTTCACAAACTCCCCAAACAGCGCGCAAATACCACAACTCTAACAGTCGCTCCCGTTCATCCTTTATCATGGTATGCCTCCCAGCGCCTGGGCATTGATAGGAAAATCAGCCCCGCCATCCTCTCGTTTCGTCAGCTGCGGGGAGCAACGACGACAGAATTGAATGAATAAAGGCTAATGGATGATGTATCAGGCTGATTCTCTTACTGAAGAGCAAGTCTCCGAGTTCAAGGAAGCATTTTCCCTCTTCGTAAGATCTACCCCGCCCCTTGCATGCTTCAGCCCTACGGAGAGAGTGGGTAGGCGGCTCTAAGAACTTGGTTGCTGACTTCTGTTTGCACGGATAGGACAAAGATGGCGATGGTTAGTACCTCTCGATACCCGCAAACCTCTTCTGTCAATTCATTCCCGACGTCGAACGAGATTATGGGCGATAAATGCGGCTTTCCTTTTCGTTTGCTTGTCGACACGAGGCTGAGTGCATATATTTAAAGGACACGATGTTGATGATGACTGTTAGGACAAA
This sequence comes from Lachnellula cervina, assembly GCA_007825325.1. Taxonomy (NCBI): domain Eukaryota; kingdom Fungi; phylum Ascomycota; class Leotiomycetes; order Helotiales; family Lachnaceae; genus Lachnellula; species Lachnellula cervina. The sequence continues at coordinate 26,048 of QGMG01000299.1, read as the reverse complement.
TCACTACCAAAGAGCTGGGTACCGTCATGCGATCGCTTGGCCAGAACCCTTCCGAGTCTGAGTTGCAGGACATGATCAACGAGGTTGATGCTGATAACAACGGCACCATTGATTTCCCAGGTACGGCTCTAGCTAGGCCTCTAATACCACCGACTGTGTTTGCTGATAGTGTACAGAATTTCTCACTATGATGGCACGGAAGATGAAGGACACAGATTCCGAAGAGGAGATCAGAGAAGCGTTCAAGGTGGGGTTTGCCCCACATGGGAAGAGATGATAGATGCTGATTATGGTTACTGTGAAGGTCTTCGATCGCGACAACAACGGATTTATTTCTGCTGCTGAGCTTCGTCATGTCATGACATCCATTGGTGAGAAGTTGACAGATGATGAAGTCGATGAGATGATCAGAGAGGCTGATCAAGATGGTGATGGACGAATTGACTGTATGCCTCCAAATCCCACCGCAATATCCCACTATAGCTAACCCCATCAACAGACAACGAATTCGTTCAACTTATGATGCAGAAGTGAGAATGTTGCTTTGGTCTTTACTGCGTGCGAGCGAGGATTTAGCCCGGCATGGAACTTGGGCAGCAGGGTTAGTGATGTGGTGCTGACGGGGCGTGGGAGGATGCAATGGGTGATGACACATGGTGGATTGTCTGGATTGGCTCTGATATACCTCGATGAACATTATCCTTCAAAGCAAAGCATAGTCTATTTGATCTATTAAAGGATCATCTGATTGTGATCATCTGCGGCTCTTGCATATTCTGTGCTTGTACTGTAACCCATAGAACAGTAACACTTAGCCCTGCTCGAGGTTCGCCCCATGAAAGATCAACCTACGTAACTTGATATTTCTGCAACTTGCATGTCCTGGATATCAGATTAACTTACCTATGGGAGGCTATAGTAGCGCCAACACATGTTCTAGATGTCTTATTGTCTTAGTATGTTATTAAAGATCCCATTAGCTATTTCAGTCCCAAAACAACAAAGTAATTGTTAAATCGCATCATTGTTATATCTATCAGGTAAACATTAAGCAAACCTCTGCTAAAAGTGTATTTTCTATAGAAAAACAAGGCGCTTGACTAGTAGAACTACAGAGGTACGTACGTCTCATCAGATTATGGAGGGGTCTGCTCCACTTATAGGTACTGATCCCTGCAATCTAACATTTTCAAGTGCGTGCCGTGCCTACCGGTATGTACCAGTACGACTCCACAACCTCGAGACCCCTTTTCAACCGCGCCTCTCTTGAACATATTATTGTATAAATAGAACTACATATAACATTTGCTTCCTACACCCCTTCCTTCCAGCTTGTGCCTCTTCTCTACAAGTCTCATCAAAAGCCAATGCGCCAAAACTGTTAACTCCCTCTAGTCACTCCTTACATCACCATTTCCCACCACCGAGGCATGGTATTACACCTCTCCTCCTCTCGGCATCCCAACAAGACATCCAGTTCAAAATGCTAGCAATCCACCGCTGGCGTATAGCGGCAATTGCCACCGTCTTCATCCTCAGCGCCCTCTGGTACATCCGTCACAAACCCCGCGCCTGGTCCTACAGCTCCTACATTCTCCCGCTCCCCAAAGCCCCCGCCGATGACGGAAAGGTCCACTGGGTCAAGCTCCCCGACCGTTACCCAGTAACCTCATATATCCCCTACCCGACCGGCTCGCCGGCCAGTATACCGCTTGTTCAGGCTTCGCAGCCCTGGGAATCCGCGGCAGAGAAACAAGAGCGGCTGAAGCGGAAACAGGCGGTGCTGGATAGCTTTCTGCATAGTTGGGAGGGGTATAAGGAGCATGCTTGGCTGAGGGATGAGGTTACGCCCATGAGTGGGCAATGGAGGGACACGTTTGGGGGCTGGGCGGCGAGTTTGGTGGATACGCTTGATACTCTTTGGATCATGGGGTTGAAAGATGACTTCGAGCTTGCGGTGCGTGCGGCGGAAACTATTGATTTTTCGACGACGCAGGAGAATGTTATTAATGTTTTTGAGACAACGATTCGGTACTTGGGCGGCTTTTTGGCTGCGTATGATGTGAGTGAGGGACGGTATCCGGTGTTGCTTGCTAAGGCGGTGGAAGTGGGGGAATTGGTTATGAGTTGTTTCGATACGCCAAATCGTATGCCTATTACGAGGTGGGAATGGCAGAAGTGAGTCTTGTCTGGTGATAATTGGAAATTGGGCTAATAAGGAGTAGATACACCAAAGGAAATGCTCAAGCAGCTCCTGGGGGCTCTTTGGTTTCTGAACCTGGATCTTTGAGTTTGGAGTTTACGAGACTTTCGCAGTTGACGAATGATCCAAAATACTACGATGCGGTTCAACGGATATCAGACATATTTGAAGAGGGGCAGAATACGACCAAAATGCCTGGCATGTGGCCAGTCAGTATCGACTTATCCAAGCCTGCTTCTGGCGCTTTTAGTGAAAATAACTTCTTTACTCTAGGTGGAATGTCCGACTCACTATACGAATACTTCCCTAAACAGTATCTCATCATGGGCGGCCTACTAGAGCAGCCCAGGAAACTATACGAGGGCTTCATTGATGTAGCCAAAGAGCACATGTTCTTTAGGATCTACAACCCCAAAGACGAAAACCTCACGGTATCCGGCGACATTCGAGTCATTGGCAGCGCTCTTATCCCAAACCGGACACCCAACGGCCAACACCTCACATGCTTCGCAGGCGGAATGGTGGGCCTCGCATCTAAAATTTTCAATCGCCCATCCGATCTCATTATAGCCGACGAGCTCACGTCCGGCTGCGTCTGGGCCTACGACAACAATCCCAACGGTATTGCACCCGAGATCTTCTCCGTGATGCCATGTCAAAAGAATTACGACTGCAAATGGAGCCAATCGATATGGCACAAGGCCCTCGCGGATCTGCACCCTCTAGCAGGCGGTATTGTCGAAGACGACGGTTCTCAATCCGACCGTGTTTCGAAAATTGCCAAAGAAAAAAGGCTCGCACCTGGCTTTACACAAATACCTGACCGTCGCTACATCCTACGTCCTGAAGCAATTGAGTCCGTCTGGATCATGTGGCGCATTACAGGCGACAAGAAGTGGCAAGAAGCTGCGTGGCGTATGTTCCAAGCGATCGAGAAAGTCTCCAGGACTGATATTGCGGCTGCTGCGATCAAGGATATCACGGTTGATCCGAAGAATGTCAAGAGCATGCGAATGGATACTATGGAGAGTTTTTGGTTGGCGGAGACGTTGAAGTATTTTTATCTTTGTTTTGAGGATTTTGGGGTTGTTAGTTTGGATGAGTATGTTTTGAATACGGAGGCGCATCCTTTCAGAAGGCCAGTGTAAAAGAATAGGGGCAATATAGGGCGTTGGGTATCCATGGATAAAAAGGCTTGGGGATATATTGACATTTTGTGATATGCGGAGACATATATTTATCGTTATTTATCGGGTATTAATTGAAAAAAGCTCCATTCATGTGATGCAACAGGTTATGAACAATTGAACAATTGGCAAGTGCCCAAAGCTATCCACAGCGTTTTCTTCTTCTGCGTTTCTAGCATGCTCCTTACCCCTCCACCCTTGTTAGCACATTCGCAGATACGCCCCTTTACTTTCTCGGTTATTTCGCCAAGAAATGCACTATTACAGCATATTAAGTTTGAAATAAACGTAGGCATTGGCATCTGTCAAATTATTAAAAAACATTTCTTCTGATAATGGGTTGAATTCTTTGATCAAAAACAAAGAAGTCGATGCTGGGAGATGTCATTAATATCCGAAAGTGCTGCAAGTAGAAGGTGGGAGGTATTACAAACGGCAGACATCCTTCGGGATAAGATAAGGACTAATTGCTATAGCAAGCACACCAGCGCCCGAGAATTAGTTCATCGGCAGTGGACACAAGCTTTTTCCAGGGGACCTTCCCTTTTAGAAAGCTGGGATGATCGACACGCGGGGCCCCCGCTGAACAGGCTAAACAGCGGCACAGCTTGCGCCAATTAGGGGTCAATATATACTACTTTGTTTCCCTGATCGCTGGAGTCAACTAACTATACATGGAAGTCCGCTGTTGGGTACGAGATATTGAAATACCTTCCTCTCGGAGCGTAGCAAAGCTGTCAAGTGACGTACTTGAGTTATTGACAGTCCTGAATATAAGTACCCCAGTTTCATCATATCTAACTCACGCCTCCTTCCACACAATCATCTGTCAAACTACATGATACACATACTCACCCCACAATGACACCCCTATACAAAACAGGCGCCGCCCTCGCCGCAACCATCTCTCTCGCCCTAGCAGGCACGCCCGAGACCTGTTCCAACCCCAAGACCTCCTGCTCCGGATCATCCACAAACACCTGCTGCTTCAACACGCCCGGCGGCCTCTTCCAGCAAGTGCAATTCTGGGACACAGACCCCGTCACGGGCCCCGACACCTCATGGACGATCCACGGCCTGTGGCCCAACAACTGCGACGGCACGTACAGCGAGAGCTGCGACAGCAGTCGCGCGTACACGGACATCACGTCGCTGCTCAAGGCCGCGGGCAAGACGTCCGTGCTGGACTATATGGACACGTACTGGCTGTCTGACGATGAGGGGAATGAGGCGTTCTGGGACCACGAGTGGGCGACGCATGGTACTTGTATCTCGACGCTGGATCCGAGCTGTTATACGGATTATTCAAAGGGCGATGAGGCGGTGGATTTCTTTACTAAGGTCGTGGCGTTGTTCAAAACTCTTCCGACGTACACCGTAAGCTACCTACCCACCAAACCCCCAAAATCTTTACTGTATTAAATATGCTAAAAACATATAGTGGCTTAAAGATGCGGGTATAACGCCTTCGTCTTCAAAAACATACAGCCTCTCAGCCATGAACTCGGCGCTCGAATCTGCTTTCGGCGCGCCGGTCGTCCTTCTTTGCCAGGATACAAACGTGGTGTATGAAATTTACTATGGTTTCCATGTCACAGGAAACGTGCAGAATGGCACGTTTGTACCTACTACTAGTACTGGCTCGAGCACGAACTGTCCTAGTAAGGTCAAGTATCCTCCTAAGTGAGGGGTCCAAGGTTGGTGGTCTTGCGTTGGTGTGACGTGGGGAATAATAGCCAGTGGGTGCTGTAGTGGTGTATCGCATCTGAAGTTCTGGAAATACTGCTTTTCTGAAATCCTATGGACTTGGTTGGAAAAGTTTTGCTGGGGATTTGATTTTCGTCGAGCATCGAAAACATTTGTTTGCAAGCGCACAAGTGCAACTTATATCAAGGAATACTAATCATCGAAAACGCACAAACCAATTCCCGGTCTTGTTGATGTGATAATGTGATTCTGCTGACTACTGTTGGGATGTATGACTGCAATGATGGCTGTATTATAGAAAGTCAAGTGTTAAGTACGTCAAGATCCAGATTTTATGGTGCCAGCAGTTGAAACTCAAGCCTGCTATCCAGTATTTGCCAGCGCTGTCCTTGCTTTGCCTGCTGCTGTTTATTATATGATATCTTGCCTCGAGAACCTTCTCGCAGAGCTCCCTATGGGCTAAAACAGGTGGAAAGAAGGATCTCGCATAACTTCGAGCCATTTCCTAATAGAATTCAGAGTCAGAAATCCACCCAGTCACGGTCTCAAGCTCTTGAGCGTCTTTGCATACAGCAAATCTCTCACGAAATAGGTCCACAGGCTGAATGCTGCAGGTTCTCATGGGGCTAGAACTGCCATATCGCCCTTTGTTTCATTTCATACGTGAATCTTTGTCTGGAGCAGCCGACAATCTTATTCCACTGGTAAACTCCTCCCATTGCTAAACCTTCAAACTAGGAGACTCGGTCAAACATGTAACATCAACTAACCTCTTAAGGGGAAGAATTTTGATCATATTTGCATCATGCTCCGCGTCTATCAGACTCTTAATGTGTAGCAAATAGCCTACCTGCCGGTTTATACCAACTTTCCCTTCTCCCACCCAAGCACTCCGCCATCGATACAAACCGATAGTTCCGCTCCTCAAAAAACTTCAAAATCGCTGGGAGCAGGATCTCGATTGTGGAAAGAATTCTATCATGCATCAAAATAGCAATCCCTTCTCCAATCTCCCTCAACTTCGGCTCCAGGTCCTCCAAGACTTCCAGTGTGTCATTGGGTGAAGTCGCGTTTGGATTAGCCCAGTCCTTCGTGTCGATGTTCCAGTTTGCCACATGGTATCCCCTCTTCCGGAGAACTTTCTGGCAGATTGGATCACAGTCGCCGTATGGTGGGCGGATGTAGGTTGGTGTGAAATTGAGGACGTCTTTGAACCAGTCTTCCACCCTTTTCTTGGTTCAGAGTGAGCAGTTGAGATGAATGAGGAGTTTGACAAGTTTTACCACTTCAGAGACGATTACAGCTGGTGCGACTTGAGAGAGATTCTTGTGGCTCCAGCTAACCGGTAGTTAGCTTTAATGCAATACCGTGATAGATGTAAATTTACGTGTGGGAAGCCAGTTGATGCCCAGCTCTATGTATTTGCCGTAGTCTTTCATCGTAGATCTCTTGTGGATCCTCGATTAAGTCCGGCGTCTGGATAAAAAATGTAGCAGTCGCGTCGTGCTCAGCTAAGATTGGAAGTAGGCGATCAATATATTTAGCTGGGCCATCGTCGAAAGTCAACGACACAAGTCGCTCGCCATTTGTATTTGGGCAACCCCAGAGAGGAATGCCTGAGAGAATCATTAACTTCTGTTAGATGTTAGGACTGTCGGAGGTCTTACCCAGTGGAACACGGTCAATCTTTTGTCGATGGATTTCTATGAAGTCGAGAGTTCTGCGGAACGTCCACCTGGGTAAAATGTTGATGACAGTCACTTAAGGAGAGGGAAAGGAATGCCTCTTACCTGGAACCTAAGAAGAAAGCCGCCAAAAATACAATCCATAGTAACTTGGTCCAAAAGGTTCGTGATCTCAAGTTCGACCCTAAAATCATTTTTCCTGTTTGAAATATCTCTAGAGTTGATCAGTCGCGATCCTAACAAGTGCTCAGCAGCCTTGGTTAGTAGTTAACCAATTATCAAAAACACTAACAGTCGGTTTTCCTTCTTTTCTCCCTTTAGTTATAGTTAAGGAAAGCAAATATCCTACGTAAGTAACTATGCCGCGTTGCGATTTATATAGGATTCCTTACTAAAATCCAAAAATAGCTATTTCTATACCTGTTTTATAGCGCTTCCTCACTGAAAGTATCTAGAATTTATGTATATTAGAAATTTTAAGCTATGTAGCCTCTTTAATTTTCATTCAAATAATTATATTACTAGATATATATATATATATAAAGATAACTTAAAAAATATATTTTATACTATATATAAAGTATAGTAGAGTTATATATACTTTGATCTATATTTCTCCACCTATATTATCGTAATTATAGTATAGTTTTAGTCGCGGGATATTTGCTTACACGGGCTATTTGCTTTCCCCGCGTATAAGCAAAGCAACATAAGAAGACTAACTAACTATTATCTCAAGGCTTAGTTGCACCTTAACAGACTTCGTATATCTCAGCCTATAAGAAACGGCGCATTTGTTCAAGTCATTTGTCACAAATATACGAGAAGGCGGCTGGTATATTATTTCGAGTAATACCCCTTATTGAGTGTCTTACTCGAGTACTCAAACGATTTAATGTTATTGGAGTTCTGGAGGAAATAGGTGGTTGTGGCTGATGTCAAAAAAAAAGCATTAAGGAATACAGCCTTGAGCCGTTTTATAATCTTTCAATGTTTTTTCTCCAATATTTTAACGACAGTATCATGGCGAGAAAGATTATGGTTAAGTCTCTTATCACCTTAGTATTAGGATTAAGCGTCTACTCTCTCATACTTCTCCGAATCGACGCCGACGCATTCAGTCAAGCTATCACCGGCCGCAACTTCAACAAACTAGCTAACTCACCAAGCAGTATCTCGCATAAGATCAAGTCTTCACAAGAAGTTACTATACAGCATCCTGAATTTTCCGAAAATTCAGTATCAGCAGAAGATGTTCTCCTTATCATTCGCACCAGCTCCTCCACTATATGGCGTCGCCTCCCAATATACCTTTCCACTCTCTTCACTTCTGCGCCAAATATCGCCCTGTACTCAGACTTCCCCGAAACTATCGCCGGAATTCCCATTCTAGATTCCTACCAAAACGTATCCGAAACTCTCAAAGCATCAGAGGACTTCGAAGCATATCGTTATATACAGAATTTTCGAAGGAATTACCCGAGTCGTTATTGGGAAGAGGCGAGCTTGGAAGGAGACTGGTTGAAAGAGAACTCCGATTCTTGGGCGTTGGATAAATACAAGTTCTTGCCAGTGTTGCAGAATGTTTATAACACGAGGTGGGGATTCAAGTGGTATGTGATGATTGAGGATGATACTTTTATGTTTTGGAAAAGCTTGCTCATTCATCTGGGTGGACTGGATCATACAGAGGCGCATTGGCTTGGGCATGCCAGCTTTAGACTAGGACAGGTGTTTGCTCATGGGGGGTCAGGAATGGTTTTCTCGCAAGCAGCTCTGGAGAGGTTATTTGAGGGCGAGGAGAATGTTGCTGAGAAGTATGAAACGTTTACGGCGGAACATCATCTTGGAGACTATGTATTGGGACACGCTTTTGCGGCCAAGAACCTGACGGTTAATGGTGACGGAAGATTTACGTCAAATTTTGGCACAGATCCCCCATGGATGATGAAGCTTAACATAGAAAATTGGAACGAGAAGCTGTTTTCTGTTCACCATGTTCACCAGAGGGATATTTCGCAGCTTTGGGAGTTGGAGAAGACGTATGAAGCTTCTGAAAAGGTAGCTATCTCTTCAATATGTGTGTTTAGCACGTACTAAATGATATCTATAGAGATTTGTTACTTACGGCGACCTGTTTGAGGTCATGATTCTTCCGTTCATTGATACGGAGAAGCGCTCGTGGGATTGCCAAGCTCAAGAGCAAAATTCTGCTTCCACGGCCGAACAGCCCAATTTAGGAGATAATGCCGCATTTTCCAAAGAGGGGTGTCGGGAAAGTTGTAAGAAGTGGGAAAATTGTTTGATGTGGAAATGGGACGAGTCCTATGGCTGCTTTTATGATTCAGGGGTGGCTCTCGGCAAAGGAGTCGAAGACGACGACGCAAGCCATATGAGTAGTGGTTGGATGATGAGCAGAATTCAAGACCTCAGGTCACGGAAGTCTGAACGATAATATCAAAATGTTATCTCACATCTACGGAGTGTATTCCAGCATCCCCACCTTTGCAAACCCGCCCCCATAATTCGCCGGACCCCCTCCCTCATTCTTGGCAATTTCCATACAAATCTCGAAAGAACGCCCAATACAATAATGGAGAAATTAAAAATGGCGCAATGAAGGACAGTAAAACACCGGGGAGCAGATCACGATAAAAGTAATTTACCCCTTCTGCCAACGCCTTCGCCCAGAATGCAGCCAGAAGAGACAACCACACCACACAGAATCCCACTTCATACCATCTTTTCCTTCTTAAGTCATTCACCTTCACACTTCCTACATTTATCTGAGTGATACCCCAAGAGCTGTCAAATACAGTAGCCATAGCCCAAATGTGGACCGCCGGCTTGATCAGATTGTATATCACCAGTGCAGGCAACAGCCATTTCAAATCTTTTCGAGTGACGGGGTCAACGGCAGTGCGTAGAGTATAGATAAATTCTATCACTGTCCTTAGAATCATATCTTTTATCGAAAATGGAAAGGTCATCTCGCTTCTAAGGATGAACTCGATGATGCTCGCGCACGCTATGACGGGAAGGACTTGTTCCTGCCAGACATGAAGCGAGAACCAAGCATGTTGCCGTGCGTATATGATTGGCTTTGAGATTCTTTCCAGATGAGTTCCTCGACTCCAGCGTACTTGTTGCTTAATCCAAGAAATTGCTGAGTTTGGAGTTTCTGTCAGGACAAGAGCATTCGAAGCATATTGAACGTGCCAGCCTTTGTGAAGTAGGCTTGTTGTGAGGTGGCGGTCTTCATTTGTGATCTGTAAAATTAGCACCTTGATACTTTACAAAAGGTAAGATAAGCCATACCATCTTACGACCCCATAGTCGTTGCAAGTACCAAGGCAGAATGACTTCCTCCAATGCTTCTACTCTGAGTGCTGAGCATGGGCCAGGCTGGCACTCGGAGGAGTTAAAGGCGGCTGTCTGCATCCGTGTGACGTCCTGATCAAACCAATACTTCGCGGTCACCATTTTGGATACTGGGGTAGCAGACTTATGGAACGCTCTTAATCTGGCTGATGCGCCTCCGTTGTTCGCGCTCCTGGCTAGAAGCTCGATTGTGTTGCGAATGGTTTGGCTCTGAACTATCGAATCCGAGTCACTTCCCCAGATAAAATCCAATCCACGCTCTTTGGCTAAAACTATCGACGCAAGCAGGGATGTAAACTGTATGTCTTTCTTACACCTGTGGGGCTGGGAGATACAGACAGAAGAAACAGTCCGCAGGTCCTTTGACCCTGTTTGCTGTAAAAGGGAAGATCGAACGAAATTCAAAAGTCTAACGAGCACTTTATTCAGCAGCATCTCATCCTGAGACAAATCTTCTTCGAGAGTGACAGTTAACTCAGCAATTTCACCCAGCGGTTGAGGGAAATAGACTCGATGAGAGTTTGGGAGTACCTTTGTTCTATGTAAGCATGCATATCACTTAGATGATGACCTTGGAGTCATACACGTACTTCTCTACATATCTGCTTCATCTCTAGATCCTCATCGGAATCACCATCAATCCCAACTACAATCGCAAAAATGCAATCCGACTTCTTCAGGCTCCTCAAACAGTCCCCGAAAAGTCCTGGATCTTCTCGCCAGCCAACCACGCATCCAATTGTAGAAGCGCTATCATTTTCTTCTAGAACATTAGTATCCTCATCGGAAGAAAAATATGCCGAGTCGCTGTCATATGTTTGTGTTCTCTCGGAGGTCGCGGATCTGTAGTATTGAGCCACGGAGATTTCGCAGAGTCGGATGATGAGAAGTGGAAAATTCGACCAGCTGAACAGAAGAATCGATGCACATGCAAGGAAAATGAAATTTAGAATATTAAGCCCAAGGTTTATGACAAGGTGTAGCTTTGAGTGGGTATCATCCGCCATCACCCCGTGGTTGGTGTATTGAAGAAACACTTGTGGGAGTTCATCTTGCTTTTGTAATATTGGTGTGATTAACCTCGCGATCACAACCAGCATCTCGGAGATCTGCGACTAACCATGCCCCTCTAACCTATACTAGTAGTACTCCAAGTATTCCCCGTACTACCTCTAGTAGTCCAAGTATTACCCCCTACTACCTCTAGTAGTGTCGCTATTAAATATTAACACGTAGCAGAGTTTAACAGCTAAATAAGCTATTATATAAAGCCTAAATAACTATATTCTACCTTAGGAAAGAGTATATCTCTCGAGCTTCTTAATTTAAACTTATAGAGAAAGTAGAGCTTTTGAGAGTATAAGTAAGCTTTTAGTGTTTATTTTATTTGCTCTAGTCAGCGACTGAAATTCGTGAGGTATAAGCTATTTACTCTTCAGGTATTATATATTTATAGTTATTAGTTTTCTAACTTATAGAGTAGTACTTTATTTATAAGAAAGAAGCTACGAAAGGGCATAGGACAAGCTCACGAAGTCAGATTAAACTATGTATATCAGTCAAAGCGCTAAGCTTAAAGAGGAATTCGACTCGAAGCTAAAGCTTAAGAGTACGCTAAATACAGTCATAGAAGTTAGAGTTATAACGAGACTAATTATAGGTCTTCCAGCTAATCCCTATTAGCTCTCTACTCTAAATGCATACTTTGAAATGCCTATCTTCACTCTCGAGAATGTGCTAGCTAAATTGCAGGGCTATAAGCTGTAGTATAGATAAGTGAAAGTGCAGTCTTCTGAATCCTACTCCTGCCGCGGCATATACTAATCGCGATAGGGAGCGTGGTTCTACTCGAAACGACTTAAAGCGCCGCAGATCTCACTCTCGCTCTCGTTTTCACTCTCGCGTTCTCACTCGTATAACTTTATATCCTACTCTGTACGTGTATGAAAGTATGAAAAAGTGACCGAATAAGCCACCAAAATTTGCTTGTCTATTATTAGGTTAGTTTTTTTGTACATGTTAAGCTACTTCTGCGGTGGGAAAGTATATAAGCAGTCGGAATGTGAGAAATACCAGGAAGCTAGGGAGAAGTCGCGGAAGAAGCAGAAGTGTTAAGGGACGAGTACAACTCAAAGTCTTGTATTTAGTAAATAAGACAAACGCAAGGAATCAAGGGGTTCTTAGGGAACAGTCAAATATATACAGGTTGTGGGTGTTGCGCACGTGACGCATTCACACGTCTCACATGACTAGATTGGCACCATGACAAGAAGAGAGGAAAGGGAAGCAAAAGTAGAGGGGAAATCAGAGGAAGTCAAGGTCCCCCTCCTTGAATAGTGTTTAATGCTGCCTTTGCAGGGTATACTAGCGATAGAAGTGCTGCGAGCCCTCCTCCTTCTGCAACCTATACAAGAGTGAAGAATGCGGATAGTTTTTTCACCTTAGCAATAGAGTGTTAGGAGCTACTATAAAAGCAAAAGTGTTAGAACCCACTTTAAAAGTAAGCAAAGCTATCAGGATATAGTAGAAAAACGTCTCCTCACCCGGCTAGCAAGTAGAGTACTAGGAATATTATAAAAGTGGAAGTGTTAGAGTTACTATTATAGTATTATAATATAAGAAGCACTAAGCTCCCATTGGAGGCATGCGGCAGTAAACTCTTAACAAAGTCAGGCCTGCAATGGAAGTCCCGAGACAGTAAGGCACTCGGAAAGCTCTTAGGTACTAGAGAGATTATTTTCAAATAGTAGAGATATAAATAAAAAGATGCTGTACTATAAGCCTAAAATATACACATTTCTGTTTAGTATAATAGCTATCTGATTTTACTCCCGCGTGAGTATTAAACTTAAGAATTTAATAATCAAGAAGAGGTCTCTGTTTTCTGCTTTAGCAGATCTCTGCAAATTCTTAGGGAACTACCGTACTGAGTGAGTGAAGCACTGCCTAATTTATAGCTACTCACCTAACAATAATTGAATTAAAGTATAATAATAAAAACCACACTGCATCTTCTCAACTATTGATAGCCTTCGTAAAAGAGGGCGGTGGCTGTCAGTTGTTGCGGGGATACCTGCCTAATCGGGCCTAGCTCAGGGGCTTAGGACTGGCTATAAGGTAGGTATTACTACTTTCGATTATTATATGCTCTCTAGATCTTAATACAACACTTATGTCTCCTGTATTTATTGCTCTACTTACGATATCAAGTTCTACAACTCTTTAGATGACCTCATGTCCCACCTTCTTTGTAAATTGACTTATTAGAAAGTCATTAATTCACATTTACCTTAGCAATGACTACATACCTGTCTTGGAGACATCTGTCAATAGAATGTCAGTAGAAAGACTATGGTCAATGTCACATGTATTTCCTGTTAACAGCAGTAGAAGACTAGCAACTCATTCCAGTTTGTCAGGAGTATATATTGCAACAAATTCTTTGGAAACACTTTTACCTAATTCAATTCTACTTTGTCGGACTGGTGTTTTGACCTGATCCCGACGCCACGTGACACTAGCTTAGCGTGTTCTGTAGGTCCTGCTTAACAAGGGTGACTTCTAGTTAGCTATGAATTAATCCTCTTATCATCTCCAAACCTTTGTTCTGCTCCACACCTTGATATTTGGAGCGTCCTGTAGGATACTTGCCCTCAACATGCCGCTTCTTCCCACAGTCCTTCGAAAGGCCTTGTTCCCCTTACATCTTTCGACACAAGACGTGGCAGCTTTCGCTTTCGATGGCCCAATCAGCCCACCGGCACATACACCAGCGTCTGAATGTGATCCTAAGGAGGCACCGCCCATCACCACGCTGAATAGCTTGTCCGACGAACTCTTGACCTCTATCGCGGAATTCGTCGGCTGCAACGCGCCTGCTCCGAACTACGGTGGATACGAATCCGATCCATACCAGAGTGGTCCAAACGACGTCCTCAATTTTGCGTTGTGTTCTCGACGGCTTTTCGGCATTATCGAGCCCGTTTTGTATAGCTATGTCGTGCAGAATGGGCCCGAAAAACAACAATCCGGATACCGTAACGCTTTGCAACTATTGATTCGCAGGATCCTCGAGCGACCCGATTTGGCAACTTCCGTGCGAGTACTCCATACCTACGCATTTGATGGTGCTTTCTTGGATATGTCTTGTCTTGGGGATGTAGATTGGGCCCGAATAAAGATTGCTGTTAAAGCGGCTAGTGAAACCAAAGAGGAGGTTACATCCTGGGTCAGAAGAATGAGACGTGGATCTTGGGATTCCGTTGTGGCATTGCTTCTGACCCTCCTACCCAGGTTGGAGGAGTTGAGGTTTGGAGATTGGTCTGAAGATAACGGTGATTATCCAGTCTTGATGAGATTAGTCTCCAGGGCGACAAAACTCCAGAGCAACGGCGAGACAGATAGATTTTCACTCCACAATCTCCAGAGGGTTACGCTAGAAGCTCGACACGGCGAAGATGACCCCGAAATCCACCCACACCAAACATTTCACTTTCTAGCGCTAAAGTCCCTCAAATCGTTTCATGCTCGGAGAGTATGTACTGGCTATACTTACGGGTACTCTGACATCGAAGAAGAGGACCCGGAAGGACTCTGGGGTAAAGAGAACTGGCCGAATAGGAAGTCGCTTTCGTTTCCTACCAAACATCTCAACCTTCAGTATTTCAACATCTCCGCCATGGACATCACCAACTTCCTCCGTTGCTTTCCGGATCTTGAAAAACTTCATTACGAGATGGGCCCCGATGAAAAATGCCCATTCGGGTTGAGTTCTCAGGACTATGATCCGAATGTTCAGCCATCTCAGCTAATGGGAGCACTTCGGCATTTGGAACACGTACTAAAAGAGCTGAAGATCGTAATGGAAGAAACAATCGGGCTGCCTGCTGAAGGCGATTACCCAATCGGTTCATTGACTGAATTTCGAAGACTCAAGTCACTCGATACAGCGGCTACACTGATGGTCGGAATCAATTACTACGATGGAACGGAAATGGTCAAAAAAGAACAGAGTCTTAAGGAATCAGTTCCTAGGAGTTTGGAAAAGCTCACGTTACGGCGTTGTGGTAGGGAGTACTTGGCATCCGCATTCACAAAAGTCCTAGAACTCGTCCGCGAAAAGAAGACCTACGCACCCGCACTGAAGCGACTTGATTTGGAATGGACCAGGATCATATATCCCGACAAGCCAAGTCCAGAAGCACCGTCCCGCCACCCCGGTTTTACGCAGGAAGAAGCCAATACGTTGCTGAAGGAGTGTAAATTAGCTGGCATTGAGATGATCATTGAGGTTCTTCCACCACAAATCAAAACAGTGATGTGGTCAGTACCGATGCTGCACTGGAAGATTGCAAGCGAGTGGGAGGAACCGCGAATGTCAGAGTTTCCTTGCCCTTATAATGGATACGTACGGATCCACAGAGTGTTGTGGACAGTACGGAAGCTGTACTCAAAGACAAAAGGCAAGGAGAATGGTGAATCGCGAATGTTAGAGTTCCATTACCCTTATGATGGATATGAGGAGTGCATCAGAAAGTATTGCTCTTAAAATGGAAGGCATATGCACGTTATGCTTAGTGCCAGAGCAAAGATCTCAGCCACAGGCTGGGTCTATTGGCCCACAACGCATCATTGTTGACGGAAGGCTCTTGGGCATTTTTCTTTTGCAACGAAGAATCGAGGGAAATGTACATTAACAAATCAGCTCATGTAGCTAAGAAGTTTAACTGGACCAGGAGCCTCTCGATACTACCTGAAGCGGCTGTACTCTAAAACTTAGTGATACCGCCTGAGCGATTGAACTAGCTTTCCATCATTTGGCGCTATTCTTTGTCCATCTACCGGAAATGCTATTTAGCAAACATCCATTCATAAAACCCCCTATCCACAAATCCTGAACATCCTCAAACTCCAACGCCATCTCCATATTACAAAGTCCATCCCCGGAATTTCGTACAACGCCACCCTAATCATAATAATTCATCCAAGCTCTCCACCCGCCCCCCTCCCCCCCACCTCAACATTCCCTTCCCAATATCTCGCCTCAGACCCAAACTCAAACCCATCCCCTTCCCCATCCCCAACAAAGCCTGAACCTTTCATCCCCATCATCCCTTCAGCGGAAAATAATCATAATACTTTTTTCCCCTCCGCCACTCATCCCTATCCCTCTTCTCCTTCTCGCTCCTACACTTCCGACATCCGTACGGCAGTTTCGTCTCTAGGTACTGGCGAATGTCCATCGCGAAACAGCGGCACCATTCTGTATCGTAGTGCTCGCAACGTTCTTCTTCGATGCGGGAAAAGTGGGAGCAGGTGTATCTGTTGCTGTGTATGAAGCACATTTCGGGGCTGGATTTGGTTCGATTTGGTGAATTGCTCCACGGGGACCTGATGGGAGACAGATGTAAACGCCCGGGGTGGTTATCGGAATGGCTTGTTTTGGGTAGGTAAATCAGATCTGAAGGACGATGGGAGGTTTATTGCGGAGGTGAGGTGAAGGGGGTGCGTAATAGAATGGTTGATCTTGGTGTTGATTTAGTTGATATAGATGGGTGGTTGATACAAACCGAGCTTTTGAGACTGGGTGTGGAGATTCATGTTAGGTGTTTGGCAATAGGAAAGGTATGGAATGACTCGTCCCATTGTCTTGATTCACATCGATCTATCAATTCACTTAGTAGCAAACCATGCAACATTCCGCTTTAAGACAAATGTTCCAAAAGAGTTCTTTTTGGGAGACAAGCTCTATTTACACCTTGATATAATACTAGATAGTACCTGACTGTTAAAGAAGAACGCAAGAAGTATAACCTTTGTTCATTTGGTCATATAGAAAGATAGGTTCTCGCCGTTTGCTTCTCTCTGGGTGAATCCATTGCCTAGAAACCTGAAGCGATTCGGACTTCGATAACGGATGTCGAAATCCTCTCCGCGGTCTTTTTCTAAGCATTCTATGGAATATTAGCATTTGTATGATTTTGTCACATCTCAACAGGGCCAGATTTGTAACAAGCTCACCTTTGTAATGAAGTATACTACCAGCATACATGGCGGTGACCTTTCCATCAGCAGTTCCGTTCTTATACCTATTTCTTTCTTTAGTCGATTGGAAAAGGGTATAACTGAGGGTACTCACCAGCTTCGGCAACCGCTGGCCCACACAGTAGTCTTGAGAAACTCCTGTGCATAGACATTGAACTCTGCAACAGCATCACTCTTGACCACAACGGAGCTACCACCAAGAATCAGTAATATAAACAGAGAAAAAGATGTGGTATATACCTAATATCATGCGTAGCGATCTTCTGGCACCATCGCAGAATATACTCCGAAGTCCAATCGATAACCGCAAGAAGAGACCCATGCCCAACCGGACAATTCGGCCCATTAAAGATAAAATAGTTCGGCACACCCGCAGCGCAAATGCCGAAGTACGCCTCCGGGTTCCCAGCCCACTGCTCCGCCAATTGCGTCCCATCCCTCCCCACGAGTTTCCAGAACGGGCAAAAAGAAACGTCGAACCCAGTCGCGCAAACCACAATGTCAAATTCTTCTTCTCCCTCTGCTGTCTGGATTCCCTTTTCCGTGAACCGCAGAATCGGGTCGAACTGGCACTTGACGTTTTCGGCGCGTAGAGCCTCGAGGTAGCCATCCCCTGGGGTCAGACGCCGACAGCCAACGTCCCATTTGGGCACGAGTTTGGATATCAGGCGTTCGTCGTGGCCCAGGCGTTCGGACATTAGTTGTTTGAAGCCCTCGTATGCTCCTGCTTGGGCCTGGGAGTTGTGAATGAAGACTGGGAAGTTTTTGTTGAAACTGTGGCTTTGTTAGTTGTATTTTCTATCATCTGATTAAAAACATCCTTACTCATGCTCTATCTCTTTGCGATATTTAGTCAATTCCTCCGGATGATCACGGAATCTCTGTTTCTGCTCTTCGCTGAACTTGAAGTTTTTACCCTCTGGCGCGAATGTCTCGTTGAGGTTTGAGCAGATCCACGTGGGTGTTCGAATATATGTGGTTAACTTGGCTGCGGTTTTTTGCATTTTTGGTAGGATTTGAATGGCGGATGATCCATTTCCGATGACTGCAACTCGTTTTCCCTCCCAGTCTAAAGACTGATCCCTTTAATTGCGGAGTTAGAAAATGGTAGAACATATATTAAAGAAAGTCTTACCAGGCTGCACTGTGTATAAGTTTACCCTTGTATGAATCTAACCCGTCGATACTGGGCCACTTCCACTTGCTATTTAACTCAGATTAGTTATCTCATGGCAAGTCAGAAAGTTTCCCTTGCTTACTTCAGAATGCCAGAGCCATTCACTAGGACATCTGCGTCATCCCGGATGATTTGTCCATTGCGCTCGACTTTGACGTGCCACTTCGACGTGGAGTCATCCCAGATCGACTCGATGACTCTCGAGTTGAACTTTACGTGCTCATCTAAATGGTACTTTGTGGTTGTCTTTCTGATATACGCCCATATCTCTGGACCCGTGGCGTAGAAGCTGTCGAAGTCTGGGTTCGGCTCCCAAGGAAAGACATAAACATCTAGAAGAAGAAGAATTAATTTTGACTCTTGACATACTAGTGAGTGTTACATACGCGCTGGCACATCACTTAAGCTGACATTAGTTTTTCACTTTAAAACAGCATGTGGTAAACGTACCATCCTATACCTGGATATCTGTTCTCCAGCCAAGTGCCCCCAACATCATAGTTCTTCTCGTAGATGGTGAGGTCTACGAAATTGGACATTTTGAGCTTGTGGGTATGTGAGTATGCGAGCATGAGGCCCGAGTAGCCTGCTCCAACACATATCACTTTGAGTCTTCTTGGTGTGAAGATTGGCCGCTCCAAAAGTGGTACATCCTAGTTATTTCCAATTAAAACCATTATCCATTATGAGAACCCAATCGGATTTTCTCCTTATAGTTCATACGTGAGATTGTTATAGAAGGTGATACATACAGTGGACCCGGTCTTTTTCAAGGGCGGTGTCATGGGATGGGTCACCACTGCTTCTTCTGGCAGATGTTCATTAAACCACCCATTCTCCTGTTTAATAGACGGCGCTAATATAGACATATTGAAGTTGAATTACGATAAAAGTGAACTGAGATTCATGTGATTCCAAACAGAAAAATGGTTTGAATTCGAAATAATAATACAACAAGAGCATGAAACTGACCACAGATATGGCCGGCCTTCTTCCAAACAACGCGTGCACTTCTCCGATCCGCTAAGATCCACTGCCGTAGACTCGGGCCTAGGTTCCACGTTAATCTAGAAAACAAAAAAAGATTGTGAAAGTGCGGCACGGAGATGTTATTATGCCGTCACTCGCTCCACCGGCAACGGACTTGGCGGGATTCTTTTGTTTTCCGGGCCACATATTCCGATTGAAAATATACGCCATTTGAAAGTAGTTCATGGTACCTGTAGGACTTAATGATGAATAACTTTCACTATAAACTATTTGTTTTCTAACCGTCCTTTTCCGATCAGACATTCCACAATAGCAGGAGCATTCTGATTCCGCTTGCAAACATCCCCACTTCAACAACATGGGAGCTCAAAGCCTCCCTGACACCGGCGTCCTCAGCCCCTCCAGTCTTGCTCATGTGGTGCTTCGAACAAACAACTATCGCCTCATGGTAGAATTCTATGTCAATTTCCTAGGTGGGAAAATAGCATACGAAAATGAATACCTCGCCTTCCTCACCTACGACCACGAACATCACCGGATCGCCATCCTCGACGTTCCCAACACCAACAAGAAAGATAAAGAGTCGTGCGGGCTAGAGCACATCGCTTTTTCATTTGACACCTTAGACGACCTGGTGCTGTCTTACCAGCAGCGCAAGAAGTTGGGAATGCTGCCGGTCTGGTGCGTCAACCATGGCCCGACGACTAGCATGTACTATGAGGATCCAGATGGCAATCAACTCGAGACGCAGGTGGACAATTTTGATACAGTCGAAAATACGGATCAGTTTATGAGATCCAAGGCCTTTGGTGAAAATCCCATTGGTGTTGATTTCAGACCGGAGGACTTGATCAAAAGACTGGAGGCGAAGGAAGATCATAGGTCCATTAAGCAGAGACCTAACACTGGGCCCAGAAGTCTTGACAGCATTCCGGGCTAAATTGTACTTTTTATCTCAACATCTGAAAGTAATGTGATTGCCTTTCAGGAGAATCCTGCACAGGGAGCTTTGAGATGGAGTTAGAATTGGAAGCTTCTATGAATCAAACTGATAGCACCAATCAAGATAATTTGAGGAATGTAAGAAGCAAATGATAATTTCGCTGAATGTGTATCCCATTTTACCACAATATTATCTCAAGTGATCTGACACTGAGGCGAGACGCGGACCGTGTTTCCACTGCAATCTTCTTATTTTTATGAATATAAATAAAGCGGACCATACTCCAGTTTTTATCAGATGTCAGCTTTAATGACCTGCTAATTTAAATTAATAATTTTTACTATGATATCTGCACGTAATGTGAAATTGGCTCTGGACATTGATATTAACTTTTTGTAAGAGATTATCACTCACGTAGGCAAAGAGACAATGCGATCGCCATGGAGATGCGTATTTTGAGTCTTTATCTGATAAGATACCCAAGATTATGTTACGGAAAGTTCAAACTTTAACGCCATTTGTACCACCGTTTACATGCCCATTTGTAGCCACGCCTTTCTTGGAAAGAAGTTTATCAACTGCTTCTACCAATTCTTGACCTTCTCTCTCAGATGGGCCAAGAGATCGCCAAGCTACAAAGTTGTCTGGACGTACCAAAATCGCTCCACCGTCTCGGATATCCTTGTACTTGGCCCAATTGTCGTCTCGGTCTATATATTGGCTGTTTTGACCGATCCGAGCAGTGTTAATTGTCAAACTATGCCTTTCCATTATTTTTGACACTGCAGAGATCCAGTCGCTGCCATGATTGTCTGTGATAAGTACCATAGCCCCTTGTTTTCCAACGAGGTCATGCGTGGAAATAATCTCTCCATTCTCAGCATCCAGCCAGGCATGTGGAAGCCTTTGGCCAGGTCGAGTACATGGATTATAGATCTGTCCCAGAGGATCTTGCTCCGGTGCTGGCGTTCCGTCACTGAGGTGGAAGCCATGCTCGTATCGGAAGCCTAACTCGAGGTCGTGTGCAGAGAACTCGATGCACTGAGAATCCGTGATTCTCCTAGTCTGGGCCAGAAAACTTCTACCAGATTCAGAGTCCTCAAACAATGCTTCAAACTTCTCCTTGTTTCCTTTCTTGTCGCCTTTGATAAGTCCAATTGAAGCATTGATAACAGACGTGTTGAGAAATGTGAATAAACCCCAATCGCAATTCCGCTTTCCGACTGCTCGTCGTTCGCTGTTATAGCTATCAAGGATGCTTGGATCTGCTTTGCCTCTCAGAGCCCAGTGAAGCTTCCATGATAAGTTGTTGGCATCCTCTATAGCAGTATTGAGCCCTAAACCAGTGGTTGGCGGGTGACGGTGGGCGGCATCGCCTGCTATGAAAATCCGACCTTCGCGAAACTTGTTTGCTAGGACTCGCTCAATGATCCAATGATTGATAGTGTGCACCTTTAAATCCAGGTTTGGAATTTTCATCAGGTCCCTGATGCGAGTCACCAACTTGGTTTCATCGAGACGCTCTTTATCGTTGACATCAAAGCCAAGGTGACAGACCCATTCCTGCGACTTCCTGCCCCAGGTAGGACCCATTGGCACGACAGCACCACTCTCGAGTACAGTGCCCCCATCTCCATTGATAAAGTGACAGGCAAACCACTTGTCATTCCAGTACTGGGAAAGATCTGCGGAAAAGTGTGTTGATACCATATCCGCCACCCCTAGAAAGCAGTTAGTTGATGAACATGAATGTTGCTTCTTCATGCCTTACCGGTTACGCCATGCATCACAACTCCGATCTTGGGACCAATAGTCTTGCCTCCGTCAGCAGCAACGAGATATTTCGCTTGGTATTTCTTTTCCTTGCCGTCGGCATCCTGAACAGTCACCAGCACAGAGTCACCATCGTCATTGAAATCTACAACTGTGGTCCCAAAAAGAATCCTGCCTGGATTCCTCTTCTCTGCAAGCCTCAAAAGAATGGGTTCCAGCCGGACCTGGGGTATATTATTGGATCGCAAAGGAGCATCTCGACTAAAAGACCTAGGTTAGCGAATACTCACCAGTATACACCATTTTAACTTACAAATAAGTCTGTGACGTTGCGGAACCATCGTCTCCACCAAAGGAATTAAGTGAGTGGATGAGCTTCTGGTCTAAAGGTCCAGAACCTCCCAATGAGGTTCTCCAAATGGCCTGACTGAAATTTCGAGATGGAGCACCCTTTTCGAGTATTTCATCCACCATTTGGTGCTGTCGAAGTGCCTCCATTGACCGTTGATTGAGATAATGAGCTTTTGGCAGTTTTGAAGTTCCTGCACGGCGTTCGAATACAAAGTGATCGATTCCGTAGTCAGAAAGGAAAGACGACAGGGTCAGCCCACATCCACCACCCCCCCCAACAATAACTTCAGTTTGAATGATGTCTAAC
Organism: Lachnellula cervina; assembly: GCA_007825325.1. Lineage (NCBI taxonomy): Eukaryota > Fungi > Ascomycota > Leotiomycetes > Helotiales > Lachnaceae > Lachnellula > Lachnellula cervina. The sequence goes on along the minus strand of QGMG01000299.1, from coordinate 3,300 downwards.
ATATTGAATGGTTCAGGAATAAAAGATGTGGGTATTGTGTTCGCCGTGGCAGCTAAATCAAAACTCAGCTAAATGAAAAGCCACTAGTATGTGCTACTTGTCTATGCGATCCTGATATTTATTGCTTTTGTCTAATGCTGCCCCTCTATCTGTTACCCCGCCATGCCGCATTACCGCGAATTTACTCCGACTTCTTTGGCTATGCCCGAGACACGGTGGCCGGAGAACATCTTAACGGCCGCCGAATGTGGGGACAATAGGGGGGTTTACCCACAATCCAAACGCCGTTATTGGCGACAGCCCGCTTCGGGGATTTGAGCACAGCGTCATCAAGTTTCTTTCTTTTTATATATGGAGGAAACATAGTATAATACGATCAATTACATTGACTATCACATTGGCCTGGGTTCGGAATTAAGTACAGTACACTTTCTACCGTACCACTTAGTTGGATCACGGTAGAATGGAAACAATCCTTCTTGCCATATCTACTCCATTTAATTCAGATGAAGCAGGTATTTCAAATACAGGGGCTTTCAAAGCTTGCACAAGACCTTTGGATTATTAGTTTCTTGCTGTGTTGTTTCTGTTTGGGATGGTTTGGTGCGACTCACGAAGCATTAGAGAACCCACGTTCCAGTACTTTGCAAAATGAACTATGGTAAGTTCAAGAATGGCTTGTTCCATTTTCATCCTCTCGCCCTGAGTCTCATCGCCTTTGCCAAAATGCATCGCGGCAGGGCCGATCAGTGAAGTAACGACGAAGGGCGAGGCAAGTGGAATATACTGTGGAGACCATGCTTTGATGCATCTACAAACATCAACAGTGTACCGCCGGCATTTTTGCCTACGAGACTCGGCTTCCTCATCAGTCAAGCCCCGAGGACTTGGTGTTCCTTCTAAAGAAAAAGAGCACCTGCGCACAGGGTTGCTATTAGGTTTTTTCTCATCCATAAGAGCGGTAATAATATGCGCACTGCTTGTTTTAGTATAATCCAGAGTAATTGGAGGGAGATGCTGACCTTTGTAAAAGAATATTCGTCAGCATGATCCAGTTACTCTTGGCGAAATTGTCTTCATCGAAAACCATAGATCCCGAGTTCAGATGGAAATGCTGAGGAAGGATTAATGCAAAACAGCTAAGTGCGTACTCCATATTATCCTTTGACTTCGTCGAAACAACTCGGCGTCGCCACAAGGAATGCGCGTGCAGTAAAAGTGCATTTGCGACTAGAAACCACGCCCGTTCATCTTGATTTGGCGAGTCCTGTAGGCATTTCCACGCCGAGGCTGGGTCTGAGCCTATGAATACAGAAGTTATTGGTTTCTGGGAAAACCAATTTACGTCTGGTGCGGGGAGGAGTACATGCATCTGAGTTTGGTCGATGGCATACGGTCTTCCGGAGAGAGTGGAAGAATAAGCATCCAGCTCCCAAACAGACCACCAAATCCGCCGAAGCTCTTCCCGACGGGACCAATCTTCAATACTTGACCATTGGTTTGCACTGTCGCGCGATTCATCTATAGCATCTTCGTCTGTCATGTCGAGGCCGAAATCATAGGCCAGCCGGATGCAAACTCCCGTTAGATTCCACCCGAATGAGGAAGGACCATATGTGAGTTGGTAGAAGCTTAAAAGAATACACCCCTGTAGATAGCTAAGACTAGATGCGAAGTTCTCACTATCCCGCGCGGATGCTTCATACAGTGACCTTGCTTGCTTCGCGAAGCCATGCCCCTTTTCACTGGCAGAGACACCCGCAAAAACCGAATGATCCGAGAATCGAGAAGATAGCGAGGCCATGTTGTTTAAGAGAAATGAAGTTTCAAAGGAAAGCTTCTGAAAGCGGGTTTCTCCTTCTTCACGTCTTGGCATGTGCCGAGACATAAATTCATGTCGACTGAATAGCGGTAAGAATCCATGAATCTTGCTGAAAAAGAGGTCGATTCTAGAGGCTATCAGTACTAATTGTTTGCATTGGGACGGGAATTTCTTACAGGTTCTCTATGAGAGATGGTGCGTCTGGCATAGAGTAAGAATTGGCATTCAAATTGTCATGCATTGTTAGATCAAGCGCCGTGTCCGTTATATTTTGTATCGGTTGAGGAATATATGGCGGAGGTATTGTCTCTCTGAAAAAACCATGCACATGATTTGTCTGTGGCTCTGTATCGAACGAAGGCACATTGTGACTGCCATTAATAGCAGTCAGACCAGGCCTCTCATTCATGTTTAGTCCATCCGTGAATATTGCCGTTTCAAAGTCGTTAAAGATCTTCCACGCAGAATGCTGCTCCTGTGAAAACTCTTGGTCAGATGTAAATAGTTGTTCCTGATCATAAAACTCGTTGTAAGGAGACTCTAGCGCCGTTGGTTCTTGGTTTCCCTGCAGAGTGTCTGGCTCGCGCACCAAGCTTGTTTCCTGTAGTGATTGTTCGGAAGCTTCACTATGGCAGGGCGATTCAGAAGAGCTGCTTCCATTTATCTCATTCGAGGAACTTCCGCGAGCCACGAATTGCATTAGGCGATCTGTATGAACGTTGATTAAGGAGTGTTTTCAAAAGCTTCCATGGTTTTGGCATTTACCTAGTTTTTCATCCAACGCCTTGACTGCGTACCTGGAGCTTCTCTTCTCACTTCCTGGAGGTCGCGATACATGGCGTTTTCGCTTCGTGGGATATACACAATCCCTGTTTCTGCGTTGGCATAAGGAGCATTTGGGTCGAATCATATCGCCTATTTACAGAAGGATCGATCAGCAAGCTGTAATCTTTACTTATTGAACTGTAGGTCTAGCAATAGAAAGAGTCCGGGGAGAAGTTCCTACACTTCGTCTTTTTCCTAACATGAAATGCAAAAGTTAGCTTCCGTGATGTATCCTACATCAACCATACAGTATGATTATCGCGCACCTTTTACATTCATGACAGGCTCGGCTGGGAGCACCAATTGGTGGCTTTTCTTCCTTCTCATCCATCTGCCGCGAAGTCGGTGGCGGGGTGGTGCTTTGATTTATATTGGCTGGTAGAACTTCGTTTTGACGATCCATACTTGCTGTTCAGAGGGTCTTATGTTATATTAGATTATGTCGTTGAAAACATATGAAATCATCTTGAGGAAGGAAGGAAAGCAGAAGGTCAGGACAGAAACAGAGTTTGGCGCTACCTTGAAACAGCTTGTGACTACCTACTTGCCTTCAAAGATTTGTGGCGTAGGAAGCTAATACGACAAGCTGGCAGACAGAACCCGGGGTGGTTGGGGAAATTATTGGGGGCGATCAACCCGCACTTATCCCACAT